>CAMRHE010001334.1:0-82500 GCA_947044405.1 Leptodactylus fallax
TCACCCCAGTCCTGTAGATAGATAGGTTAGTGTCACCATAACCCAGCATATAACCCATCCCTGCAGATAAATTAGAGTCACCAGAACCAGCATATCACCCTAGCCTAGCAGATAGATAGGTTATGATCACCAGAACCAGTATATTAACCCCTGGTCTGTAAATAGATAGGCTAATGTCACCAGATTCCAGTATATAACCCAAGCCATTCAGATATATAGGTGAGGGTCACCAGAGCCCAGCATATCACTCCTGCCCTGCAGATAGATCCCTGACATCATTCAGAAGACCAGAGGAGGCCAGAGAACAAAGACCAGCGTTGGAGTTCAGGTGAGGTAACACAGTTTGTAATGTTTACTCACCTATCCTGGGCATCCAGTTATTATTCTCTGGGATCTAAAGAGACCCCAGAGTATAATAGTAGCTTGTGGATGGCGAACCCCAAAAACTCTTTATGAGAACTGGCTCAGTCATCCCTGTATATGTGTTTTTTTTTCTTTCATCTTATTAGTATAGGGCCCACTCTGTGTCAGACTGAAGGGCATAGGGCCCAACAGTGGAACTTGTTCTAGGGCCCCACCCAACAGCTTCCGGTTAATAACCAACACTCCGGCTCCTTCACAGAAGTCTTACATATGTGCTGACTATCTGGCATCACAGAGTATTTTCCCTGTATAGTCATCCCCTATAGTACTGTGCACACTCCAATAGGTCCATGGTTGGTTCATGAACAGTACTGTATGGGGAATGATAGGGCCATGAAGCACTACACATATGTGCAAGATTATAGTGAGGTAGCTGCGGTGCAGGCATAGCACACAGGGCTGACTTTACAAATTTGTGGTCCCCCTACTCCCTGTTGTATTTTACAGTTTCCTGTCGTGGAGCCCCACACAGTATATATAATGTTCCCTAGTGCTCCTCACACAGTATAATGCTCCCCAGCCCCCAAATGGTATATAATGCTCCAGTGTCCCCACACAGAATATATAATGCTCCAGTGGCACAGTATACATGATGTTCCCTAGTGCTCCCAACATAGTATAATGCTTTCCAGACCTCCTCCTACATGATTTAAAATGCTCCAGTGGTCCCACACAGTATATATAATGTTCCCTAGTGCTCCCCACATAGTATAATGCTTGCCAGTCTCCCTCCCACATTGTATAAAATGCTCCAGTGGCCCCAAACAGTATAAAATGCTCCCCAGAGCCCCACACAGTATAATATTCTCCGTAATACCTCCACTATATAATGCTCCACAGCAGGGGCGTAACTACCGGGGTAGCAGTGGTAGCGACTGCCACAGGGCCCGGAACATTACGGGGCCCGGAGCCCTGTAGCAGTCGCTACCTCGAACCCCACAATCACTGCTATTGTTATACTCCGGGGTCTCAAAAGACCCCGGAGTATAACGATCGGGGGCCCAGGGGAGGTGAGCGAACATAAAAAACACTGTAACTCACCTCTCCGCCGCTCCACAGGCTTCAGGCCTGTTTGGTGACGTCCCAGATGTCAGCCGACGTCATTATGCGTCGCAACGCCTGCCTGGATCGCGCGAGATTCGGTCCAACATTGAAGATGGCCGAAGTAGCGCACGGGAGTGCACCGGACCGAGGAAGAGGTAAGTTGCAGTGTTTTCTATGTTTCTATCCTCCCCTGGGTCTCCGATCATTATACTCTGGGGTCTGAAAAGACCCCAGAGTATAATAATCGTTCATGGGTGGTCCACTATGGGGCATAATACTGTGTGCAGGGGCCACTATGGGGCAAACTACTGAGTGCAGGGGCCACTATGGGGCAAACTACTGTGTGCATGGGCCACTATGGGGCAAACTACTGTGTGCAGGGGCCACTATGGGGCAAACTACTATGTGCAGGGGCCACTATGGGGCATAATATTGTGTGCAGGGGCCACTATACTGCATAATACTGTGTACAGGGGCCACTATGGGGAATAATACAGTGTGCAGGGGCCACTATGGGACATAATACCGTGTGCAGGGGCCACTATGGGGCATAATAGTGTGCGCAGGATTGCGGTTTGTGTGTGGGGGGGTTGGGGGCGGCGGTTTGGGGGGGGTTGGGGGGCGGCTTGGGGGGGGCCTTGGGGCCCAGCCATTCCTAGTTACGCCACTGCTCCACAGTGTCCCGATACAGTTTAATACTCCTAGAGTCGCCTCAGGGAATCCCAACAAAATATGTTTTTCAAATATTCATAAGGTTCGGCTTGAATTTTTGGTATTATTATTGTACTCTGAGGTCTTCTCAGACCCCAGACTATAATAAACAGAGGCTCAAGGGAGGTGAGTAAACATAATAAACGCTTGTACTCACCTTTCCTCTGCTCTTCTGGGCATTCTCGCAGTATCTGTCAGTCCCCCACGCCATCTTCACGCCTCTTCCAGGCTCTGGCTGTTGTCACTTGGCCTAGGGTCACCACTGAGGCCTGTGATTGGGCCTCAGTGATCACGTGGAGGTGCAATGACATCATGACCTAATCACAGGCCTCATAGATGACTCTGGGGCCCATGACTTTAGAGAGAGGCCAAAAGAATATGCTGGGGACCACCAGATGTTCAGGAGAAGTGAGACAAGGTGAGTATCTGTTTGTTATTTTACTCACCTCCCCTGAAGAGACCCCAGAGTATAAAAGTGTTTTGTGAGTGAGGAACCCTAAAAGCTTTGGGTTTGGGCCAAACTTGAAACTTTTGGAAAATTTCTGTTGAGTCCAGTGTTGCCCATTTATTAGCATTCACTGACACTGACTACTAATGTAGCGGCTTGGATAGGCGCCGTGGCTAAGCTGTAATGCAGCAAGCAGGCTTGTATTGGAAAGGGGCCTGGCAGAATGCAAATACACCACATGATGATGGGCCCCTTTCCATTAGAGATGTGGCCGGGCCCCTGCCCTGTATGGGTACACTAAGGGATCCTCCAATTCTCTGGTGGGTCAGTCCAATGTTGAGTATACTTTTTTATTATGTTTCCTCAGTTCCCCTGGGCCTCTGACTATTATACTCTGGGGGCTGAGAGATCCACAGTATAATAATGGCACATCCAAGTCTTGGTCTGAAATGATACTGGCAGGTGAACCTTGCAAATATTTGTAAAACAAATCTTGTCAGGTTCTAATAACCATGCACTAGGATAGTTGCCAACAAAATCCTGTAACATTTTAGCTCTGCCCCCGGTCTTGCCCCAACCCACCCTGGAATACCCGCATTCTCCCCAGGAACACCCGGGCTGAGCAATAGAAGGTTGTATATGTGACAGAGATCTTGTGCTCCATGGTATACTGATGTGTTGTTATTTATCACCTCACTGTATATTTACTCATTGTTGCAGTCGGTGTTGTTAGCCCTGTCTGTAGCCTCTTCTGGGAGGTTTGGGATTTTAGGTCTTTGTGAAGGATCCTGTCCTGTCGAACCCACATTCAGCACACATGAGATTGCTTCAATTACCTCACACCCACCTCCAGTGAGTGTTCCGGTCTGATAGGATAATACCAAGACGAGCTTTTTAAATTTGATATATTTATTAACCCAAGTGGGTCAGTACTAAGCATTAACATATACAGACATATATATCAATGACTAAACAAGCAGATTATGGACAAAGGTAAAATACAGCACACAAAATAAAAAGGGAAATAAAAGATAGAAAAAATACTGGCACAGGCTTGTAGTCCGTTTCTCTAGGCCCCAGCAGGTTCTTGGGTCTAGGGCACTTTCTTCAGTGAGTTACAGAAACATGTCTTTCCTCAATGCCAGCCAGGCTCCTCAAGACAAAGGACTTTGCCTCCCTTGTAGTATAAAGGTATGTCCAGCCACACCTCCCCTCCAGGCACTGCCTAGCTAGAAGAAGATGTGTGTCAGGGGTTGAGCTGGGGGAAGTCGCTCGCCCTCCCTCCCCCATGGAATTCCTGAAAGTAGGTAGTAGTGACCATCCCCCATGGCCACAAATTAAACATGGCATTCCTAAGAGTAGGTACGACTACTATGAATCAGGAATGATACATTTCAAAGGCAGATATGTAACTGGGGGCCTGTTCATCACAGTCTTTGTACAGTATTAGCCAATAGATTTTAGCCTCTTTTACAACAATGCTGCCATCTAGATCAGAGTTCTTTATTGACCCCATGTCATTGGTCCAGTTAAAAACAAACAATACATCATTTGTACCTTTTATTTTTCACCTACAATATCTATGGAGATAATCACGCATGACCGGGCCTGTGCCAGTAATAATAATAGTGGATAATAATGACAGTTCAGACTCTGGACGTGCTATGGGAATTCTCTACCCTACAAGACTAATACCTGACATTGTCACTTACCCAGTTGGGCGTAAATTTCTGCTCTCTGAAAGCTGTTCATGAAGTTATACCCTCTGTTGTCCACTATGGTGATGTTCTTGGTGAGTTCGTAGGCTTTCCTTATCATGGTCATGCCTCCTTGTTTATTCTCAGCTTCAGCATAGGGTATAAGTTCTTCAGTATCCTCCAGCACATACTTACAGGAGTTAATAAAGGCAGATTTACCATGTCCTGTGTAACCGAAGAGCTGCAGGAGAACCCGAGAGTATCCATGATCAGCACAACCTTTGAAGAACAGGGAGAAGATGTTGCTATCATTGAGTGTAAAGTTGAGGATATCGTTTTTGAGTTGGTTGGTATCCATCTCTCAGACTGCTCCTGCTTCTCCGTGTATGTTTTGTATTTATTGGCGTCTTACTTTTATATTTCTGATGCTTCAATCGTTGACGCATTACCAGAAATACACCTATGATTTCTGAGAAATAAAAACAGGATGTGGCACGGAGACAAAACATTACACTTCTACACGAGCTGGTGTTATAAGCAGATTATCTATTCTATTTCTCTTACTTATACAGCTCTCTTAGTTATATGGCACCAAGATATTTTGCAGCACTTTACAGACATTATTAGTCACTGTCCCATATAGGGCTCATATGTCTTTGGAGTTTGGGAAGAACCAAAGAGCCAACACACTGCCCTTTTATAGGTCCTTGAGGACTCAATGGGGCAGACATGCATGAAAAATTCTGGTCTGTAAAAGCGTTGTAATTTTTGGCCATAGTATGGTGGGGATTAGATAGAGCAAGCAAAGAGTCTCCACTGTCCAAGCAACTTATTGTAAGCTTGCATCAGGAATGTGGCTTGACCATAACTGAAATCTAAGCCAGGCATGCGGCATAAGACAAAAAAGTCAGAAGGAGAAGTCAGTTTTGCTGCAGTCTACGTTGACGTAATGTGCGCCCAATGTTTATTGTGTACACTTATTCTCAAGAGGCATGACTGACTAAAATACTAAAGCCCTGCCAACCTCTCTGACCTTCTCGACATGTTTCTCTGATAAACCCGCTGTTCAGGGACTCAAGTGAGGAGAGCCAGCATCATGTCTTGAACACTTTATTATTACCTAAACTTAAAGGAGTCTTCTGGGACTTATTTTTTGATGCCCTATACTTATACGTCATTAATTGAGGATTGTCAGGGTCCGACACCTGGTCTCCCGGCTGATCAGAAGAGGCTGCGGCATTCAGGCGAGTACTTTATTATTTAAGGGGTTTCCCATGAAAAGAACTATATTTAAATGTGTAGACAAATAAAAGTTAAACATTTTTGAAAATATAAATAATCACAAAATTTTGCAGAGTTCAAAAAATTTTCTCTAATCATTCCAATGGTGTCAATCAGTTGTCTTGATCAGGTACTAATGGATTATTATTTTTTGAGCGCCATGTCCAGTTTTATTATTATAATAAATCCATATACGGTATTATATTAATTTCCTGGTGCTACATATTATTATTAGAGATGGACAAACCCCTCAAGATTCGTTTCGATTTAGGTCGGCTCGGCTCTGGTCTCTGATTCATTACAAAGTTTCTTACGAATCACACCTTAAATTGGCTTAAATCATAGTGTAGGACACTCTCAGGGCTTCTAGAGAATTCTGGCCATCCTGTAGGCCAATCACAGGAGAGCTGCTTTTGAATTCAATAGCGGCAATGGCTACTCTGTAATATCGGGGGTCACCCTCATACCAGTCGTGGTGGCCTAGCTATGTAGAGACACTTTAGTCATTAGAATTTAGCACCAAGGCACTTGGGACATTACATGGCTTGTGAAGTGCAAGTGACACTCAGGGAGCACCAGGTTTCAGTTGGTTTGGGTCTCTGAATGATTTCAGGACGAACAAGTTCAGAACAAACCACACCTTAAATTGCCTTAAAATATAGTGTAGAATACTCTTAGGACTCCTAAGACTATATCTATATATATATCTGGACAAAATTGTTGGTACCCCTCGTTTAATGAAAGAAAAACCCACAACGGTCACAGAAATAACTTGAATCTGACAGACTGGAATTTGCCAAACTACATGTTGACAAGCCACAAAGCTTCTGGGAGAATGTCCTATGGACAGATGAGACAAAAATCAAAATTTTTGGCAAGGCACATCAGCTCTATGTTCACAGATGGAAAAATGAAGCCTATCTTGAAAAGAACACTGTCCCTACTGTGACACATGGAGGAGGCTCTGTTATGTTCTGGGGCTGCTTTGCTGCATCTGGCACAGGGTGTCTTGAATCTGTGCAGGGTATAATGAAATCTCAAGACTATCAAGGGATTCTAGAGAGAAATGTGCTGCCCAGTGTCAGAAAGCTTGGTCTCAGTCGCAGGTCATGAGTCTTGCAACAGGATAATGACCCAAAACACACAGCTAAAAACCCCCAAGAATGGCTAAGAGGAAAACATTGGACTATTCTGAAGTGGCCTTCTATGAGCCCTGACCTAAATCCTATTGAGCATCTTTGGAAGGAGCTGAAACATGCCGTCTGGAAAAGGCACCCTTCACACCCGAGACAACTGGAGCAGTTTGCTCATGAGGAGCGGCCAAAATCCCTGCTGAGAGGTGCAGAAGTCTCATTGACAGTTACAGGAATCGTCTGATTGCAGGGATTGCCTCAAAAGGTTGTGCAACTAAATATTAAGTTAAGGGAACCCTCATTTCTGTCCAGGCCTGTTTCATGAGGTTTCTTTTTTTAAAAATTCTGTTGAAGCCTGGTTGGAAAGCAATGTCTGACTTTCACTTGTTCATTTTCATAGAATTTTTATAAATTATTACTTTTGTCAGATTCCAGTTATTTCTGTGACAATTGTGGGTTTTTCTTTCATTAAACGAGGGAGGGACCAACAATTTTGTCCACGTGTGTGTATATATATAAAACATAGTGTATGACACTGACAGTACTCCTAGGACTATATCTCTATAATACATAGTGTATGACACTGTCAGGGCTCCTAGGACTATATATCTATAAGACATAGTGTATGACACTGTCAGGGCTCCTAGGACTATATATCTATAATACATAGTGTATGACACTGTCAGGACTCCTAGGACTATATATCTATAATACATAGTGTATGACACTGTCAGGACTCCTAGGACTATATATCTATAATACATAGTGTATGACACTGTCAGGACTCCTAGAACTATATATCTATAATACATAGTGTATGACACTGTCAGGGCTTCTAGTACTATATATCTATAAAACATAGTGTACGACACTGTCAGGACTCCTAGGACTATATATCTATAATACATAGTGTATGACGCTGTCAGGGCTCCTAGGACTATATATCTATAATACATAGTGTATGACACTGTCAGGACTCCTAGGACTATATATCTATAATACATAGTGTATGACACTGTCAGGACTCCTAGGACTATATATCTATAAAACATAGTGTATGACACTGTCAGGGCTCCTAGGACTATATATCTATAATAAATAGTGTATGACACTGTCAGGGCTTCTAGTACTATATATCTATAAAACATAGTGTACGACACTGTCAGGACTCCTAGGACTATATATCTATAAAACATAGTGTATGACACTGTCAGGGCTCCTAGGACTATATATCTATAATACATAGTGTATGACACTGTCAGGACTCCTAGGACTATATATCTATAATACATAGTGTATGACGCTGTCAGGGCTCCTAGGACTATATATCTATAATACATAGTGTATGACACTGTCAGGACTCCTAGGACTATATATCTATAAAACATAGTGTATGACACTGTCAGGGCTCCTAGGACTATATATCTATAATAAATAGTGTATGACACTGTCAGGGCTTCTAGTACTATATATCTATAAAACATAGTGTACGACACTGTCAGGACTCCTAGGACTATATATCTATAATGCATAGTGTATGACACTGTCAGGACTCCTAGGACTATATATCTATAATACATAGTGTACGACACTGTCAGGACTCCTAGGACTATATATCTATAATACATAGTGTATGACACTGTCAGAACCCCTAGGACTATATCTATAATACGTAGTGTATGACACTGTCAGGGCTTCTAGTACTATATATCTATAAAACATAGTGTACGACACTGTCAGGACTCCTAGGATTATATATCTATAATGCATAGTGTATGACATTGTCAGGACTCCTAGGACTATATATCTATAATACATAGTGTATGACACTGTCAGGGCTCCTAGGACTATATATCTATAATACATAGTGTATGACACTGTGAGGACCCCTAGGACTATATCTATAATACATAGTGTATGACACTGTCAGGGCTTCTAGTACTATATATCTATAAAACATAGTGTACGACACTGTCAGGACTCCTAGGACTATATATCTATAATGCATAGTGTATGACACTGTCAGGGCTCCTAGGACTATATATCTATAATACATAGTGTATGACACTGTCAGGGCTCCTAGGACTATATATCTATAATACATAGTGTATGACACTGTCAGGACTCCTAGGACTATATATCTATAATACATAGTGTATGACACTGTCAGGACTCCTAGGACTATATATCTATAGTACATAGTGTATGACACTGTCAGGGCTCCTAGGACTATATATCTATAATACATAGTGTATGACACTGTCAGGGCTCCTAGGACTATATATCTATAATACATAGTGTATGACACTGTCAGGACCCCTAGGACTATATACAGTTAGGTGTTGGAAACAACACAAATTTAGTTTTTTTTTACCTGTTTACTGAAACATATTCAAGTCATAGTTATATAATGAACATAGACATAAAGTCCAGACTTTCAGTTTTTATTTGAGGGTATCTACATTAAAATTGGATGAAGGGTTTAGGAGTTTCAGCTTAGTAACATGTGCCACAATTGACTCTGTGGCTGTTTCCTGGGCAGGTATGGGGGCAATTCTTTCCTTATGTCATTCTCATTTAAGCAGATACAAGACCTGGAGTTGATGTGAGGCGCGGTGTTTGCATTTGGAAGATTTTGCTGTGAAGAAAACATACGGTCAAAGAAGCTCTCATGCAGGTGAAACAAGCCATCCTTAAGCTGCGAAAACAGAAAAAACCCTATCAGAGAAATTCCTACAATGTTAGGAGTGGCCATATCTACAGTTTGGTACATCCTGAGAAAGAAGGAATGCCCTGGTGACCTCATCAATGCAAAAAGACCTGGACAGAAGACAACAGTGTTGGATGATCACAGAATAATGTCCATGGTGAAGAGAAACCTCTTCACAACAGCCAACCAAGTGACCAGCACTCTCCAGGATGTAGGCAATGTATAAATATCCAAATCTATCATAAAGAGGAGACTGCATGACAGTAACTACAGAGGGTTCACTGCACGGTCCGAGCCACTCATAAGCCTCAGGAATAAGAAGGCTAAAAAACATCTAAAGAAGCCAGCCCAGTCCTGGAGGAACATTCTATGTATGGATGAAACCGAGATCAACCTCTACGAGAATGATGGAAAGAAAACAGTATGGTGAAGGCGCGGCACAGCTCATGATCCAAAGCATAGCACATCATGGCGGCAGTGTGATGGCGTGGGCAGGCATGGCTGCCAGTGGCAGTGCTCACTAGTGGTTATTGATGATGTCACACAGGACAGGAGCAGCCGGATGAATTCTGAGCTATTCACAGACATTCTGTGTGCTCAAATCCAGCCAAACTGATCCATAATACAGATGGACATTGACCCAAAACAGAAAGCCAAAGCAACCCAGGAGTTTATTAAAGCAAAGAAGTGGAAGATTCTAGAATGGCCAAGTCAGTCGCCTGATCTCAGCCCCACTGAGCCGCTTTTCACTTGTTACAGACTAAACTTCAGACAGAAAGGCCACAAACAAACAGCAACTGAAAACCGCTGCAGTAAAGGCCGAGCATTAACCAGGGAGGAGACGCAGCGGCGGCGTCTGGTGATGTCCATGAGCTTCAAGACTTCAGCCAGTCACTGCCAACAAAGGGGAACAACCAAGGATTAGAAAGTCACATTTTATTTACAATTATTTCATTTGTCCAATTAACTCTGAGCCCCTGAAATGAAGGGATTGTGGGTAATAAATGTTTTATAGTCCTCACATTATATACAATCATTTTATACAACCCACTGAATTAAAGCTGAAAGTCTGAACTTCAACATTGTGGTAATGTCCAGAACCAGAACTAGAAAAAAAAGCCTCTATATACTGCTGTGTCTCTATATACCGCCTCTATATACTGCTGTGTCTCTATATACCGCCTCTATATACTGCTGTGTCTCTATATACCTCCTCTATATACTGCTGTGTCTCTATATACTGCCTCTATATACTGCTGTGTCTCTATATACTGCTGTGTCTCTATATATTGCCTCTATATACTGCTGTGTCTCTATATACTGCCTCTATATTCTGCTGTGTCTATATATATTGCTGTGTCTCTATATACTGCCTCTATATACTGCTGTGTCTCTATATACCGCCTCTATATACTGATGTGTCTCTATATACTGCCTCTATATACTGCTGTGTCTCTATATACTGTCTCTATATACTGCTGTGTCTCTATATACTGCTATGTCTCTATATACCGCCTCTATATACTGCTGTGTCTCTATATACTGCCTCTATATACTGCTGTGTCTCTATATACTGCTATGTCTCTATATACCGCCTCTATATACTGCTGTGTCTCTATATACTGCTGTGTCTCTATATACTGCCTCTATATACTGCTGTGTCTCTATATACTGCTATGTCTCTATATACTGCCTCTATATTCTGCTGTGTCTATATATTTTTCTGTGTCTCTATATACTGCCTCTATATACTGCTGTGTCTCTATATACCGCCTCTATATACTGCTGTGTCTCTATATACTGCCTCTATATACTGCTGTGTCTCTATATACTGTCTCTATATACTGCTGTGTCTCTATATACTGCTATGTCTCTATATACCGCCTCTATATACTGCTGTGTCTCTATATACTGCTGTGTCTCTATATACCGCCTCTATATACTGCTGTGTCTCTATATACTGCTGTGTCTCTATATACTGCCTCTATATACTGCTGTGTCTCTATATACCGCCTCTATATACTGCTGTGTCTCTATATACTGCCTCTATATACTGCTGTGTCTCTATATACCTCCTCTATATACTGCTGTGTCTCTATATACTGTCTCTATATACTGCTGTGTCTCTATATACTGCTATGTCTCTATATACCGCCTCTATATACTGCTGTGTCTCTATATACTGCCTCTATATACTGCTGTGTCTCTATATACTGCTGTGTCTCTATATACTGCCTCTATATACTGCTGTGTCTCTATATACTGCTGTGTCTCTATATACTGCCTCTATATACTGCTGTGTCTCTATATACCGCCTCTATATACTGCTGTGTCTCTATATACTGCCTCTATATACTGCTGTGTCTCTATATACTGCTGTGTCTCTATATACTGCTATGTCTCTATATACCGCCTCTATATACTGCTGTGTCTCTATATACTGCCTCTATATACTGCTGTGTCTCTATATACTGCTGTGTCTCTATATACTGCCTCTATATACTGCTGTGTCTCTATATACTGCTGTGTCTCTATATACTGCCTCTATATACTGCTGTGTCTCTATATACTGCCTCTATATACTGCTGTGTCTCTATATACTGCCTCTATATACTGCTGTGTCTCTATATACTGTCTCTATATACTGCTGTGTCTCTATATACTGCTGTGTCTCTATATACTGCCTCTGTATACTGCTGTGTCTCTATATACTGTCTCTATATACTGCTGTGTCTCTATATACTGCTATGTCTCTATATACCGCCTCTATATACTGCTGTGTCTCTATATACTGCCTCTATATACTGCTGTGTCTCTATATACTGCTGTGTCTCTATATACCGCCTCTATATACTGCTGTGTCTCTATATACTGCCTCTATATACTGCTGTGTCTCTATATACTGCCTCTATATACTGCTGTGTCTCTATATACTGCTGTGTCTCTATATACCGCCTCTATATACTGCTGTGTCTCTATATACTGCTGTGTCTCTATATACTGCCTCTATATACTGCTGTGTCTCTATATACTGCCTCTACATACTGCTGTGTCTCTATATACTACCTCTATATACTGCTGTGTCTCTATATACTGCTGTGTCTCTATATACCGCCCTATATACTGTTGTGTCTCCATATACTGCCTCTATATACTGCTGTGTCTCTATATACTGCTGTGTCTCTATATACTGCTATGTCTCTATATACTGCCTCTATATACTGCTGTGTCTCTATATACTGCTGTGTCTCTATATACTGCCTCTATATACTGCTGTGTCTCTATATACTGCCTCTATATACTGCTGTGTCTCTATATACTGCTGTGTCTCTATATACTGCCTCTATATACTGCTGTGTCTCTATATACTGCTGAGTCTCTATATACTGCCTCTATATACTGCTGTGTCTCTATATACCGCCTCTATATACTGCTGTGTCTCTATATACTGCCTCTATATACTGCTGTGTCTCTATATACTGCCTCTATATACTGCTGTGTCTCTATATACTGCTGTGTCTCTATATACTGCCTCTATATACTGCTGTGTCTCTATATACTGCTGAGTCTCTATATACTGCCTCTATATACTGCTGTGTCTCTATATACCGCCTCTATATACTGTTGTGTCTCCATATACTGCCTCTATATACTGCTGTGTCTCTATATACTGCTGTGTCTCTATATACTGCCTCTATATACTGCTGTGTCTCTATATACTGCCTCTATATTCTGCTGTGTCTATATATATTGCTGTGTCTCTATATACTGCCTCTATATACTGCTGTGTAAACCGCCTCTATATACTGATGTGTCTCTATATACTGCCTCTATATACTGCTGTGTCTCTATATACTGTCTCTATATACTGCTGTGTCTCTATATACTGCTATGTCTCTATATACCGCCTCTATATACTGCTGTGTCTCTATATACTGCCTCTATATACTGCTGTGTCTCTATATACTGCTATGTCCTATATACCGCCTCTATATACTGCTGTGTCTCTATATACTGCTGTGTCTCTATATACTGCCTCTATATACTGCTGTGTCTCTATATACTGCTATGTCTCTATATACTGCCTCTATATACTGCTTTCTATATATTTTTCTGTGTCTCTATATACTGCCTCTATATACTGCTGTGCTCTATATACCCCTCTATATACTGCTGTGTACTCTATATACTGCTGTGTCTCTATATACTGTCTCTATATACTGCTGTGTCTCTATATACTGCTGTGTCTCTATATACCGCCTCTATATACTGCTGTGTCTCTATATACTGCTGTGTCTCTATATACCGCCTCTATATACTGCTGTGTCTCTATATACTGCTGTGTCTCTATATACTGCCTCTATATACTGCTGTGTCTCTATATACCGCCTCTATATACTGCTGTGTCTCTATATACTGCCTCTATATACTGCTGTGTCTCTATATACTCCTCTATATACTGCTGTGTCTCTATATACTGTCTCTATATACTGCTGTGTCTCTATATACTGCTTTCTCTATTCGCCTCTATATACTGCTGTGTCTCTCTATATACTGCTGTGTCTCTATATACTGCTGTGTCTCTATATACTGCCTCTATATACTGCTGTGTCTCTATATACTGCTGTGTCTCTATATACTGCCTCTATATACTGCTGTGTCTCTATAACCGCTCTATATACTGCTGTGTCTCTATATACTGCCTCTATATACTGCTGTGTCTCTATATACTGCTGTGTCTCTATATACTGCTATGTCTCTATATACCGCCTCTATATACTGCTGTGTCTCTATATACTGCCTCTATATACTGCTGTGTCTCTATATACTGCTGTGTCTCTAATACGCCTCTATATACTGCTGTGTCTCTATATACTGCTGTGTCTCTATATACTGCCTCTATATACTGCTGTGTAACCCTCTATATACTGCTGTGTCTCTATATACTGCCTCTATATACTGCTGTGTCTCTATATACTGTCTCTATATACTGCTGTGTCCTATAACTGCTATGCTCTATATACTGCCTCTGTATACTGCTGTGTCTCTATATACTGTCTCTATATACTGCTGTGTCTCTATATACTGCTATGTCTCTATATACCGCCTCTATATACTGCTGTGTCTCTATATACTGCTGTGTCTCTATATACTGCTGTGTCTCTATATACCCCTCTATATACTGCTGTGTCTCTATATACTGCCTCTATATACTGCTGTGTCTCTATATACTGCCTCTATATACTGCTGTGTCTCTATATACTGCTGTGTCTCTATATACCGCCTCTATATACTGCTGTGTCTCTATATACTGCTGTGTCTCTATATACTGCCTCTATATACTGCTGTGTCTCTATATACCTCTACATACTGCTTTCTCTATATACTACATCTATATACTGCTGTGTCTCTATATACTGCTTGTCTCTATACACCCCCTCTATATACTGTTGTGTCTCCATATACTGCCTCTATATACTGCTGTGTCTCTATATACTGCTGTGTCTCTATATACTGCTATGTCTCTATATACTGCCTCTATATACTGCTGTGTCTCTATATACTGCTGTGTCTCTATATACTGCCTCTATATACTGCTGTGTCTCTATATACTGCCTCTATATACTGCTGTGTCTCTATATACTGCTGTGTCTCTATATACTGCCTCTATATACTGCTGTGTCTCTATATACTGCTGAGTCTCTATATACTGCCTCTATATACTGCTGTGTCTCTATATACCGCCTCTATATACTGCTGTGTCTCTATATACTGCCTCTATATACTGCTGTGTCTCTATATACTGCCTCTATATACTGCTGTGTCTCTATATACTGCTGTGTCTCTATATACTGCCTCTATATACTGCTGTGTCTCTATATACTGCTGAGTCTCTATATACTGCCTCTATATACTGCTGTGTCTCTATATACCGCCTCTATATACTGTTGTGTCTCCATATACTGCCTCTATATACTGCTGTGTCTCTATATACTGCCTCTATATACTGCTGTGTCTCTATATACTGCCTCTATATACTGCTGTGTCTCTATATACTGCCTCTATATACTGCTGTGTCTCTATATACTGCTGTGTCTCTATATACTGCCTCTATATACTGCTGTGTCTCTATATACTGCTGAGTCTCTATATACTGCCTCTATATACTGCTGTGTCTCTATATACCGCCTCTATATACTGCTGTGTCTCTATATACTGCCTCTATATACTGCTGTGTCTCTATATACTGTCTCTATATACTGCTGTGTCTCTATATACTGCTATGTCTCTATATACTGCCTCTGTATACTGCTGTGTCTCTATATACTGTCTCTATATACTGCTGTGTCTCTATATACTGCTGTGTCTCTATATACTGCTGTGTCTCTTTATACTGCCTCTATATACTGCTGTGTCTCTTTATACTGCCTCTATATACTGCTGTCTCTATATACTGCCTCTATATACTGCTGTGTTTCTATATACTGCCTCTTTATACTGCCTCTATATACTGCTGTGTCTCTATATACTGCTGTGTCTCTATATACTGCTGTGTCTCTATATACTACATCTATATACTGCTGTGTCTCTATATACTGATGTGTCTCTATATACTGCTGTGTCTCTATATACTGTCTCTATATACTGCTGTGTATCTATATACTGTCTCTATATACTGCTGTGTATCTCTATACTGCCTCTATATACTGCTGTGTCTCTATATACTGTCTCTATATACTGCTGTGTCTCTTTATACTGCCTCTATATACTGCTGTGTCTCTATATACTGCTGTGTCTCTATATACTGCCTCTTTATACTGCCTCTATATACTGCTGTGTCTCAATATTCTGCCTCTATATACTGCTGTGTCTCTATATACTACCTCTATATACTGCTGTGTCTCTATATACTACCTCTATATACTGCCTCTATATACTGCTGTGTCTCTATATACTGCCTCTATATACCGCTGTGTCTCTATATACTACCTCTATATACTGCTGTATCAGACTCTCTCTCTGAATTCTTTCACTTTCCATTTCTGCTCCTAGGACTGAAACCAAGAGAAATAGCAAGTAAGACATAAAGCAAGTGTAATAACAGTAAGTGGGGGAGGAAGAAGAGACCAGCCAGGTGTCCGGACTGGAAAATTCAGGGGGATTGGGGGGGTTGCAAAGGGGATGGCCATGGAGTTGACCAGGAGCTTCAAGGAGTGCGGGCAGAAGAACTGGCGCTAATCCTTAAGTGAGAGATTGCTGGAGCCCCAGCCATGGCTTCCAGGTATTGATGTATCAGGATCTCTCTTCCATCCTCTGTGTATGTACAACCTAGAGGAGAGGAGACATCGGGGGCTCATCACCTCCTCGGGGTCACCGTTCTGGTAGACTGCAGGAGACCTTTTATATAGGGAAAGAGGCCGCATCCTGCAACTTCAAATCAGCCAAAAAAGATTTTGAATGCTTAAAACGCTCCTCTATATTTAGTAGTGTAGGTAGAGTGCCCCTGGTAATAATAATGCGGGTAGGAGTGCTCCTGGTAATAATAGTGCAGGTAGAGCGCCCCCGGATATAATAGTGCAGGTAGAGTGCCCCCGGATATAATAGTGCAGGTAGAGCGCCCCCGGATATAATAGTGCAGGTAGAGCGCCCCCCGGATATAATAGTACAGGTAGAAGAACTCCAGGTAATAATAGTGCAGGTAGGAGCGCCCCCGGATATAATAGTGCAGGTAGAAGCGCCCCTGGTAATAATAATGCGGGTAGGAGTGCTCCTGGTAATAATAGTGCAGGTAACAGTGCTCCTGGTAATAATAGTGCAGGTAGAGCGCCCCCCGGATATAATAGTGCAGGTAGAGCGCCCCCGGATATAATAGTGCAGGTAGAGCGCCCCCGGATATAATACTACAGGTAGAAGAACTCCAGGTAATAATAGTGCAGGTAGGAGCGCCCCCGGATATAATAGTGCAGGTAGAAGCGCCCCTGGTAATAATAATGCGGGTAGGAGTGCTCCTGGTAATAATAGTGCAGGTAACAGTGCTCCTGGTAATAATAGTGCAGGTAGAGCGCCCCCCGGATATAATAGTGCAGGTAGAGCGCCCCCGGATATAATAGTGCAGGTAGAGCGCCCCCCAGATATAATAGTGCAGGTAGAGCGCCCCCGGATATAATAGTACAGGTAGAAGAACTCCAGGTAATAATAGTGCAGGTAGGAGCGCCCCTGGTAATAATAATGCGGGTAGGAGTGCTCCTGGTAATAATAGTGCAGGTAACAGTGCTCCTGGTAATAATAGTGTAGGTAGAGCGCCCCCGGATATAATAGTGCAGGTAGAGCGCCCCCGGATATAATAGTGCAGGTAGAGCGCCCCCGGATATAATACTACAGGTAGAAGAACTCCAGGTAATAATAGTGCAGGTAGAAGTGCTCCTGGTAATAATAGTGCAGGTAGAAGCACTCTTGGTAATAATAGTGCAGGTAGAAGCACTCCTGGTAATAATAGTGCTTGTAGAGCACCCCCGGTAATAATAGTGCAGGTAGGAGTGCTCCTGGTAATAATAGTGCAGGTAGAGCGCCCCCGGATATAATAGTGCAGGTAGAAGCACTCCTGGTAATAATAGTGCAGGAAGGAGCGCTACTGGTAATAATAGTGCTTGTAGAGTGCCCCCGGATATAATAATGCAGGTAGGAGTGCTCCTGGTAATAATAGTGCTTGTAGAGTGCCCCCGGATATAATAATGCAGGTAGGAGTGTTCCTGGTAATAATAGTGCAGGTAGAGCGCCCCCGTATATAATAGTGCAGGTAGAAGCACTCCTGGTAATAATAGTGCAGGTAGGAGTGCTCCTGGTAATAATAGTGCTTGTAGAGCGCCCCCGGATATAATAGTGCAGGTAGGAGCGCTCCTGGTAATAATAGTGCAGGTAGAGCGCCCCCGGATATAATAGTGCAGGTAGACGCACTCCTGGTAATAATAGTGCAGGTAGGAGTGCTCCTGGTAATAATAGTGCAGGTAGGAGTGCTCCTGGTAATAATAGTGCTTGTAGAGCACCCCCGGTAATAATAGTGCAGGTAGGAGTGCTCCTGGTAATAATAGTGCAGGTAGAGCGCCCCCCGGATATAATAGTGCAGGTAGAAGCACTCCTGGTAATAACAGTGCAGGTAGGAGTGCTCCTGGTAATAATAGTGCTTGTAGAGCGCCCCCGGATATAATAGTGCAGGAAGGAGTGCTCCTGGTAATAATAGTGCTTGTAGAGCACCCCGGTAATAATAGTGCAGGTAGGAGTGCTCCTGGTAATAATATATACTGCTGTGTCTCTATATACTGCTGTGTCTCTATATACTGCCTCTATATACTGCTGTGTCTCTATATACTGCCTCTATATTCTGCTGTGTCTATATATATTGCTGTGTCTCTATATACTGCCTCTATATACTGCTGTGTCTCTATATACCGCCTCTATATACTGATGTGTCTCTATATACTGCCTCTATATACTGCTGTGTCTCTATATACTGTCTCTATATACTGCTGTGTCTCTATATACTGCTATGTCTCTATATACCGCCTCTATATACTGCTGTGTCTCTATATACTGCCTCTATATACTGCTGTGTCTCTATATACTGCTATGTCTCTATATACCGCCTCTATATACTGCTGTGTCTCTATATACTGCCTCTATATACTGCTGTGTCTCTATATACTGCTATGTCTCTATATACTGCCTCTATATTCTGCTGTGTCTATATATTTTTCTGTGTCTCTATATACTGCCTCTATATACTGCTGTGTCTCTATATACCGCCTCTATATACTGCTGTGTCTCTATATACTGCCTCTATATACTGCTGTGTCTCTATATACTGTCTCTATATACTGCTGTGTCTCTATATACTGCTATGTCTCTATATACCGCCTCTATATACTGCTGTGTCTCTATATACTGCTGTGTCTCTATATACTGCCTCTATATACTGCTGTGTCTCTATATACCGCCTCTATATACTGCTGTGTCTCTATATACTGCCTCTATATACTGCTGTGTCTCTATATACCTCCTCTATATACTGCTGTGTCTCTATATACTGTCTCTATATACTGCTGTGTCTCTATATACTGCTATGTCTCTATATACCGCCTCTATATACTGCTGTGTCTCTATATACTGCCTCTATATACTGCTGTGTCTCTATATACTGCTGTGTCTCTATATACTGCCTCTATATACTGCTGTGTCTCTATATACTGCTGTGTCTCTATATACTGCCTCTATATACTGCTGTGTCTCTATATACCGCCTCTATATACTGCTGTGTCTCTATATACTGCCTCTATATACTGCTGTGTCTCTATATACTGCTGTGTCTCTATATACTGCTATGTCTCTATATACCGCCTCTATATACTGCTGTGTCTCTATATACTGCCTCTATATACTGCTGTGTCTCTATATACTGCTGTGTCTCTATATACTGCCTCTATATACTGCTGTGTCTCTATATACTGCTGAGTCTCTATATACTGCCTCTATATACTGCTGTGTCTCTATATACCGCCTCTATATACTGCTGTGTCTCTATATACTGCCTCTATATACTGCTGTGTCTCTATATACTGTCTCTATATACTGCTGTGTCTCTATATACTGCTATGTCTCTATATACTGCCTCTGTATACTGCTGTGTCTCTATATACTGTCTCTATATACTGCTGTGTCTCTATATACTGCTATGTCTCTATATACCGCCTCTACATACTGCTGTGTCTCTATATACTGCCTCTATATACTGCTGTGTCTCTATATACTGCTGTGTCTCTATATACCGCCTCTATATACTGCTGTGTCTCTATATACTGCCTCTATATACTGCTGTGTCTCTATATACTGCTGTGTCTCTATATACCGCCTCTATATACTGCTGTGTCTCTATATACTGCTGTGTCTCTATATACTGCCTCTATATACTGCTGTGTCTCTATATACTGCCTCTACATACTGCTGTGTCTCTATATACTGTCTCTATATACTGCTGTGTCTCTATATACTGCTGTGTCTCTATATACTACATCTATATACTGCTGTGTCTCTATATACTGCTGTGTCTCTATATACCGCCTCTATATACTGTTGTGTCTCCATATACTGCCTCTATATACTGCTGTGTCTCTATATACTGCTGTGTCTCTATATACTGCTATGTCTCTATATACTGCCTCTATATACTGCTGTGTCTCTATATACTGCTGTGTCTCTATATACTGCCTCTATATACTGCTGTGTCTCTATATACTGCCTCTATATACTGCTGTGTCTCTATATACTGCTGTGTCTCTATATACTGCCTCTATATACTGCTGTGTCTCTATATACTGCTGAGTCTCTATATACTGCCTCTATATACTGCTGTGTCTCTATATACCGCCTCTATATACTGCTGTGTCTCTATATACTGCCTCTATATACTGCTGTGTCTCTATATACTGCCTCTATATACTGCTGTGTCTCTATATACTGCTGTGTCTCTATATACTGCCTCTATATACTGCTGTGTCTCTATATACTGCTGAGTCTCTATATACTGCCTCTATATACTGCTGTGTCTCTATATACCGCCTCTATATACTGTTGTGTCTCCATATACTGCCTCTATATACTGCTGTGTCTCTATATACTGCCTATATATACTGCTGTGTCTCTATATACTGCCTCTATATACTGCTGTGTCTCTATATACTGCCTCTATATACTGCTGTGTCTCTATATACTGCTGTGTCTCTATATACTGCCTCTATATACTGCTGTGTCTCTATATACTGCTGAGTCTCTATATACTGCCTCTATATACTGCTGTGTCTCTATATACCGCCTCTATATACTGCTGTGTCTCTATATACTGCCTCTATATACTGCTGTGTCTCTATATACTGTCTCTATATACTGCTGTGTCTCTATATACTGCTATGTCTCTATATACTGCCTCTGTATACTGCTGTGTCTCTATATACTGTCTCTATATACTGCTGTGTCTCTATATACTGCTGTGTCTCTATATACTGCTGTGTCTCTTTATACTGCCTCTATATACCGCTGTGTCTCTTTATACTGCCTCTATATACTGCTGTCTCTATATACTGCCTCTATATACTGCTGTGTTTCTATATACTGCCTCTTTATACTGCCTCTATATACTGCTGTGTCTCTATATACTGCTGTGTCTCTATATACTGCTGTGTCTCTATATACTACATCTATATACTGCTGTGTCTCTATATACTGATGTGTCTCTATATACTGCTGTGTCTCTATATACTGTCTCTATATACTGCTGTGTATCTATATACTGTCTCTATATACTGCTGTGTATCTCTATACTGCCTCTATATACTGCTGTGTCTCTATATACTGTCTCTATATACTGCTGTGTCTCTATATACTGCCTCTATATACTGCTGTGTCTCTATATACTGTCTCTATATACTGCTGTGTCTCTTTATACTGCCTCTATATACTGCTGTGTCTCTATATACTGCTGTGTCTCTATATACTACATCTATATACTGCTGTGTCTCTATATACTGATGTGTCTCTATATACTGCTGTGTCTCTATATACTGTCTCTATATACTGCTGTGTATCTATATACTGTCTCTATATACTGCTGTGTATCTCTATACTGCCTCTATATACTGCTGTGTCTCTATATACTGTCTCTATATACTGCTGTGTCTCTTTATACTGCCTCTATATACTGCTGTGTCTCTATATACTGCTGTGTCTCTATATACTGCCTCTATATACTGCTGTCTCTATATACTGCTTCTATATACTGCTGTGTCTCTATATACTGCCTCTATATACCGCTGTGTCTCTTTATACTGCCTCTATATAATGCTGTCTCTATATACTGCCTCTATATACCGCTGTGTTTCTATATACTGCCTCTTTATACTACCTCTATATACTGCTGTGTCTCTATATACTGCTGTGTCTCTATATACTGCCTCTATATACTGCTGTGTCTCTATATACTGCCTTTATATACTGCTGTGTCTCTATATACTGTTTCTATATACTGCTGTGTCTCTATATACTGTTTCTATATACTGCTGTGTCTCTATATACTGCCTCTATATACTGCTGTGTCTCTATATACTGCCTTTATATACTGCTGTGTCTCTATATACTGTTTCTATATACTGCTGTGTCTCTATATACTGCCTTTATATACTGCCTCTATATACTGCTGTGTCTCTATATACTGTTTCTATATACTGCTGTGTCTCTATATACTGTCTCTATATACTGCTGTGTCTCTTTATACTGCCTCTATATACTGTTGTCTCTATATACTGTCTCTATATACTGCTATCTCTATATACTGCCTCTATATACTGCTGTGTCTCTATATACTGCTGTGTCTCTATATACCGCCTCTATATACTGTTGTGTCTCCATATACTGCCTCTATATACTGCTGTGTCTCTATATACTGCTGTGTCTCTATATACTGCTATGTCTCTATATACTGCCTCTATATACTGCTGTGTCTCTATATACTGCTGTGTCTCTATATACTGCCTCTATATACTGCTGTGTCTCTATATACTGCCTCTATATACTGCTGTGTCTCTATATACTGCTGTGTCTCTATATACTGCCTCTATATACTGCTGTGTCTCTATATACTGCTGAGTCTCTATATACTGCCTCTATATACTGCTGTGTCTCTATATACCGCCTCTATATACTGCTGTGTCTCTATATACTGCCTCTATATACTGCTGTGTCTCTATATACTGCCTCTATATACTGCTGTGTCTCTATATACTGCTGTGTCTCTATATACTGCCTCTATATACTGCTGTGTCTCTATATACTGCTGAGTCTCTATATACTGCCTCTATATACTGCTGTGTCTCTATATACCGCCTCTATATACTGTTGTGTCTCCATATACTGCCTCTATATACTGCTGTGTCTCTATATACTGCCTATATATACTGCTGTGTCTCTATATACTGCCTCTATATACTGCTGTGTCTCTATATACTGCCTCTATATACTGCTGTGTCTCTATATACTGCTGTGTCTCTATATACTGCCTCTATATACTGCTGTGTCTCTATATACTGCTGAGTCTCTATATACTGCCTCTATATACTGCTGTGTCTCTATATACCGCCTCTATATACTGCTGTGTCTCTATATACTGCCTCTATATACTGCTGTGTCTCTATATACTGTCTCTATATACTGCTGTGTCTCTATATACTGCTATGTCTCTATATACTGCCTCTGTATACTGCTGTGTCTCTATATACTGTCTCTATATACTGCTGTGTCTCTATATACTGCTGTGTCTCTATATACTGCTGTGTCTCTTTATACTGCCTCTATATACCGCTGTGTCTCTTTATACTGCCTCTATATACTGCTGTCTCTATATACTGCCTCTATATACTGCTGTGTTTCTATATACTGCCTCTTTATACTGCCTCTATATACTGCTGTGTCTCTATATACTGCTGTGTCTCTATATACTGCTGTGTCTCTATATACTACATCTATATACTGCTGTGTCTCTATATACTGATGTGTCTCTATATACTGCTGTGTCTCTATATACTGTCTCTATATACTGCTGTGTATCTATATACTGTCTCTATATACTGCTGTGTATCTCTATACTGCCTCTATATACTGCTGTGTCTCTATATACTGTCTCTATATACTGCTGTGTCTCTATATACTGCCTCTATATACTGCTGTGTCTCTATATACTGTCTCTATATACTGCTGTGTCTCTATATACTGCCTCTATATACTGCTGTGTCTCTATATACTGCTGTGTCTCTATATACTACATCTATATACTGCTGTGTCTCTATATACTGATGTGTCTCTATATACTGCTGTGTCTCTATATACTGTCTCTATATACTGCTGTGTCTCTATATACTGTCTCTATATACTGCTGTGTATCTCTATACTGCCTCTATATACTGCTGTGTCTCTATATACTGTCTCTATATACTGCTGTGTCTCTTTATACTGCCTCTATATACTGCTGTGTCTCTATATACTGCTGTGTCTCTATATACTGCCTCTATATACTGCTGTCTCTATATACTGCTTCTATATACTGCTGTGTCTCTATATACTGCCTCTATATACCGCTGTGTCTCTTTATACTGCCTCTATATAATGCTGTCTCTATATACTGCCTCTATATACCGCTGTGTTTCTATATACTGCCTCTTTATACTACCTCTATATACTGCTGTGTCTCTATATACTGCTGTGTCTCTATATACTGCCTCTATATACTGCTGTGTCTCTATATACTGCCTTTATATACTGCTGTGTCTCTATATACTGTTTCTATATACTGCTGTGTCTCTATATACTGTTTCTATATACTGCTGTGTCTCTATATACTGCCTCTATATACTGCTGTGTCTCTATATACTGCCTTTATATACTGCTGTGTCTCTATATACTGTTTCTATATACTGCTGTGTCTCTATATACTGCCTTTATATACTGCCTCTATATACTGCTGTGTCTCTATATACTGTTTCTATATACTGCTGTGTCTCTATATACTGTCTCTATATACTGCTGTGTCTCTTTATACTGCCTCTATATACTGTTGTCTCTATATACTGTCTCTATATACTGCTATCTCTATATACTGCCTCTATATACTGCTGTGTCTCTATATACTGCTGTGTCTCTATATACCGCCTCTATATACTGTTGTGTCTCCATATACTGCCTCTATATACTGCTGTGTCTCTATATACTGCTGTGTCTCTATATACTGCTATGTCTCTATATACTGCCTCTATATACTGCTGTGTCTCTATATACTGCTGTGTCTCTATATACTGCCTCTATATACTGCTGTGTCTCTATATACTGCCTCTATATACTGCTGTGTCTCTATATACTGCTGTGTCTCTATATACTGCCTCTATATACTGCTGTGTCTCTATATACTGCTGAGTCTCTATATACTGCCTCTATATACTGCTGTGTCTCTATATACCGCCTCTATATACTGCTGTGTCTCTATATACTGCCTCTATATACTGCTGTGTCTCTATATACTGCCTCTATATACTGCTGTGTCTCTATATACTGCTGTGTCTCTATATACTGCCTCTATATACTGCTGTGTCTCTATATACTGCTGAGTCTCTATATACTGCCTCTATATACTGCTGTGTCTCTATATACCGCCTCTATATACTGTTGTGTCTCCATATACTGCCTCTATATACTGCTGTGTCTCTATATACTGCCTATATATACTGCTGTGTCTCTATATACTGCCTCTATATACTGCTGTGTCTCTATATACTGCCTCTATATACTGCTGTGTCTCTATATACTGCTGTGTCTCTATATACTGCCTCTATATACTGCTGTGTCTCTATATACTGCTGAGTCTCTATATACTGCCTCTATATACTGCTGTGTCTCTATATACCGCCTCTATATACTGCTGTGTCTCTATATACTGCCTCTATATACTGCTGTGTCTCTATATACTGTCTCTATATACTGCTGTGTCTCTATATACTGCTATGTCTCTATATACTGCCTCTGTATACTGCTGTGTCTCTATATACTGTCTCTATATACTGCTGTGTCTCTATATACTGCTGTGTCTCTATATACTGCTGTGTCTCTTTATACTGCCTCTATATACCGCTGTGTCTCTTTATACTGCCTCTATATACTGCTGTCTCTATATACTGCCTCTATATACTGCTGTGTTTCTATATACTGCCTCTTTATACTGCCTCTATATACTGCTGTGTCTCTATATACTGCTGTGTCTCTATATACTGCTGTGTCTCTATATACTACATCTATATACTGCTGTGTCTCTATATACTGATGTGTCTCTATATACTGCTGTGTCTCTATATACTGTCTCTATATACTGCTGTGTATCTATATACTGTCTCTATATACTGCTGTGTATCTCTATACTGCCTCTATATACTGCTGTGTCTCTATATACTGTCTCTATATACTGCTGTGTCTCTATATACTGCCTCTATATACTGCTGTGTCTCTATATACTGTCTCTATATACTGCTGTGTCTCTTTATACTGCCTCTATATACTGCTGTGTCTCTATATACTGCTGTGTCTCTATATACTACATCTATATACTGCTGTGTCTCTATATACTGATGTGTCTCTATATACTGCTGTGTCTCTATATACTGTCTCTATATACTGCTGTGTATCTATATACTGTCTCTATATACTGCTGTGTATCTCTATACTGCCTCTATATACTGCTGTGTCTCTATATACTGTCTCTATATACTGCTGTGTCTCTTTATACTGCCTCTATATACTGCTGTGTCTCTATATACTGCTGTGTCTCTATATACTGCCTCTATATACTGCTGTCTCTATATACTGCTTCTATATACTGCTGTGTCTCTATATACTGCCTCTATATACCGCTGTGTCTCTTTATACTGCCTCTATATAATGCTGTCTCTATATACTGCCTCTATATACCGCTGTGTTTCTATATACTGCCTCTTTATACTACCTCTATATACTGCTGTGTCTCTATATACTGCTGTGTCTCTATATACTGCCTCTATATACTGCTGTGTCTCTATATACTGCCTTTATATACTGCTGTGTCTCTATATACTGTTTCTATATACTGCTGTGTCTCTATATACTGTTTCTATATACTGCTGTGTCTCTATATACTGCCTCTATATACTGCTGTGTCTCTATATACTGCCTTTATATACTGCTGTGTCTCTATATACTGTTTCTATATACTGCTGTGTCTCTATATACTGCCTTTATATACTGCCTCTATATACTGCTGTGTCTCTATATACTGTTTCTATATACTGCTGTGTCTCTATATACTGTCTCTATATACTGCTGTGTCTCTTTATACTGCCTCTATATACTGTTGTCTCTATATACTGTCTCTATATACTGCTATCTCTATATACTGCCTCTATATACCGCTGTGTCTCTTTATACTGCCTCTATATACTGCTGTCTCTATATACTGCCTCTATATACCGCTGTGTCTCTATATACTGCCTCTTTATACTGCCTCTATATACTGCTGTGTCTCAATATTCTGCCTCTATATACTGCTGTGTCTCTATATACTACCTCTATATACTGCTGTGTCTCTATATACTACCTCTATATACTGCCTCTATATACTGCTGTGTCTCTATATACTGCCTCTATATACCGCTGTGTCTCTATATACTACCTCTATATACTGCTGTATCAGACTCTCTCTCTGAATTCTTTCACTTTCCATTTCTGCTCCTAGGACTGAAACCAAGAGAAATAGCAAGTAAGACATAAAGCAAGTGTAATAACAGTAAGTGGGGGAGGAAGAAGAGACCAGCCAGGTGTCCGGACTGGAAAATTCAGGGGGGATTGGGGGGGTTGCAAAGGGGATGGCCATGGAGTTGACCAGGAGCTTCAAGGAGTGCGGGCAGAAGAACTGGCGCTAATCCTTAAGTGAGAGATTGCTGGAGCCCCAGCCATGGCTTCCAGGTATTGATGTATCAGGATCTCTCTTCCATCCTCTGTGTATGTACAACCTAGAGGAGAGGAGACATCGGGGGCTCATCACCTCCTCGGGGTCACCGTTCTGGTAGACTGCAGGAGACCTTTTATATAGGGAAAGAGGCCGCATCCTGCAACTTCAAATCAGCCAAAAAAGATTTTGAATGCTTAAAACGCTCCTCTATATTTAGTAGTGTAGGTAGAGTGCCCCTGGTAATAATAATGCGGGTAGGAGTGCTCCTGGTAATAATAGTGCAGGTAGCAGTGCTCCTGGTAATAATAGTGCAGGTAGAGCGCCCCCGGATATAATAGTGCAGGTAGAGTGCCCCCGGATATAATAGTGCAGGTAGAGCGCCCCCGGATATAATAGTGCAGGTAGAGCGCCCCCGGATATAATAGTACAGGTAGAAGAACTCCAGGTAATAATAGTGCAGGTAGGAGCGCCCCCGGATATAATAGTGCAGGTAGAAGCGCCCCTGGTAATAATAATGCGGGTAGGAGTGCTCCTGGTAATAATAGTGCAGGTAACAGTGCTCCTGGTAATAATAGTGCAGGTAGAGCGCCCCCGGATATAATAGTGCAGGTAGAGCGCCCCCGGATATAATAGTGCAGGTAGAGCGCCCCCGGATATAATACTACAGGTAGAAGAACTCCAGGTAATAATAGTGCAGGTAGGAGCGCCCCCCGGATATAATAGTGCAGGTAGAAGCGCCCCTGGTAATAATAATGCGGGTAGGAGTGCTCCTGGTAATAATAGTGCAGGTAACAGTGCTCCTGGTAATAATAGTGCAGGTAGAGCGCCCCCGGATATAATAGTGCAGGTAGAGCGCCCCCGGATATAATAGTGCAGGTAGAGCGCCCCCAGATATAATAGTGCAGGTAGAGCGCCCCCGGATATAATAGTACAGGTAGAAGAACTCCAGGTAATAATAGTGCAGGTAGGAGCGCCCCTGGTAATAATAATGCGGGTAGGAGTGCTCCTGGTAATAATAGTGCAGGTAACAGTGCTCCTGGTAATAATAGTGTAGGTAGAGCGCCCCCGGATATAATAGTGCAGGTAGAGCGCCCCCGGATATAATAGTGCAGGTAGAGCGCCCCCGGATATAATACTACAGGTAGAAGAACTCCAGGTAATAATAGTGCAGGTAGAAGTGCTCCTGGTAATAATAGTGCAGGTAGAAGCACTCTTGGTAATAATAGTGCAGGTAGAAGCACTCCTGGTAATAATAGTGCTTGTAGAGCACCCCCGGTAATAATAGTGCAGGTAGGAGTGCTCCTGGTAATAATAGTGCAGGTAGAGCGCCCCCGGATATAATAGTGCAGGTAGAAGCACTCCTGGTAATAATAGTGCAGGAAGGAGCGCTACTGGTAATAATAGTGCTTGTAGAGTGCCCCCGGATATAATAATGCAGGTAGGAGTGCTCCTGGTAATAATAGTGCTTGTAGAGTGCCCCCGGATATAATAATGCAGGTAGGAGTGTTCCTGGTAATAATAGTGCAGGTAGAGCGCCCCCCGTATATAATAGTGCAGGTAGAAGCACTCCTGGTAATAATAGTGCAGGTAGGAGTGCTCCTGGTAATAATAGTGCTTGTAGAGCGCCCCCGGATATAATAGTGCAGGTAGACGCACTCCTGGTAATAATAGTGCAGGTAGGAGTGCTCCTGGTAATAATAGTGCAGGTAGGAGTGCTCCTGGTAATAATAGTGCTTGTAGAGCATCCCCGGTAATAATAGTGCAGGTAGGAGTGCTCCTGGTAATAATAGTGCAGGTAGAGCGCCCCCGGATATAATAGTGCAGGTAGAAGCACTCCTGGTAATAACAGTGCAGGTAGGAGTGCTCCTGGTAATAATAGTGCTTGTAGAGCGCCCCCGGATATAATAGTGCAGGAAGGAGTGCTCCTGGTAATAATAGTGCTTGTAGAGCACCCCGGTAATAATAGTGCAGGTAGGAGTGCTCCTGGTAATAATAGTGCAGGTAGAGCGCCTCCGGATATAATAGTGCAGGTAGGAGTGCTCCTGGTAATAATAGTGCGGCTAGAAGCGCTCCTAGTAATAATAGTGCAGGTAGGAGCGCTCCTAGTAATAATAGTGTGGGTTGATCATTCCTGGTAATAATAGTGCGGGTAGGAGTGCTCCTAGTAATAACAGTGCGGGTAGGAGTGCTCCTGGTAATAATAGTGCGGATAGAGTGCCCTCGGTAATAATAGTGCAGGTAGGAGTGCTCCTGGTAATAATAGTGCAGATAGAGTGCCCTCGGTAATAATAGTGCAGGTAGGAGCTCTCCTCTTAATAATAGTGCGGATAGAAGCGCTTCTGGTAATAATAGTGCGGATAGAGTGCCCTCGGTAATAATAGTGTGGGTAGGAGCGCTCCTGGTAATGATAGTGCGGGTAGGAGCGCTCCTGCTAATAATAGTGCAGGTAGGAGCGCTCCTGGTAATAATAGTGCGGGTAGGAGCGCTCCTAGTAATAATAGTGCGGGTAGGAGCGCTCCTGGTAATAATAGTGTGGGTAGGAGCGCTCCTAGTAATAATAGTGTGGGTAGAAACACCCCCGGTAATAATAGTGCGGGTAGAAGCACTCCTGGTAATAATAGTGCGGATAGAGTGCCCTCGGTAATAATAGTGCTGGTAGGAGCACTCCTAGTAATAATAGTGTGGGTTGATCATTCCTGGTAATAATAGTGCAGATAGAGTGCCCTTGGTAATAATAGTGTGGGTAGGAGCGCTCCTGGTAATAATAGTGTGGGTAGGAGCGCTCCTGGTAATAATAGTGCGGGTAGGAGCGCTCCTGGTAATAATAGTGCGGGTAGGAGCGCTCCTGGTAATAATAGTGCGGGTTGATCATTCCTGGTAATAATAGTGCGGGTAGGAGCACTCCTGGTAATAATAGTGCGGGTAGGAGCGCTCCTGGTAATAATAGTGCGGGTTGATCATTCCTGGTAATTATAGTGTGGATAGAAGCGTTCCTAGTAATAATAGTGCGGGTTGATCATTCCTGGTAATAATAGTGCGGATACAGTGCCCTCGGTAATAATAGTGCGGGTAGGAGCGCTCCTGGTAATAATAGTGCGGGTAGGAGCGCTCCTGGTAATAATAGTGCAGGTAGGAGCGCTCCTGGTAATAATAGTGCGGGTTGATCATTCCTGGTTATAATAGTGCGGGTAGGAGCGCTCCTGGTAATAATAGTGCAGGTAGGAGCGCTCCTGGTAATAATAGTGCGGGTAAGGAGCGCTCCTGGTAATAATAGTGCAGGTAGGAGCACTCCTGGTAATAATAGTGCGGGTAGGAGCGCTCCTGGTAATAATAGTGCAGGTAGGAGCGCTCCTGGTAATAATAGTGTGGATAGAGTGCCTTCTGTAATAATAGGGCGGGTAGGAGCGCTCCTAGTAATAATAGTGTGGGTTGATCATTCCTGGTAATAATAGTGCGGATAGAAGCGCTCCTAATAATAATAGTGCGGGTAGGAGCGCTCCTGGTAATAATAGTGCAGGTAGAGCGCCCCCGGATATAATAGTGCAGGTAGGAGCGCTCCTGGCAATAATAGTGCGGGTTGATCATTCCTGGTAATAATAGTGCGGATAGAGTGCCCTCGGTAATAATAGTGCGGGTAGAAGCGCTCCCGGTAATAATAGTGCGGGTAGGAGCGCTCCTGGTAATAATAGTGCAGGTAGGAGCGCTCCTGGTAATAATAGTGTGGGTTGATCATTCCTGGTAATAATAGTGCGGATAGAGTGCCCTCGGTAATAATAGTGCAGGTAGGAGCGCTCCTGGTAATAATAGTGCGGGTAGGAGCGCTCCTGGTAATAATAGTGCGGGTATGAGCGCTCCTAGTAATAATAGTGCAGGTAGGAGTGCTCCTGGTAATAATAGTGCGGGTAGGAGTGCTCCTGGTAATAATAGTGCGGGTAGGAGCGCTCCTGGTAATAATAGTGTGGGTAGGAGTGCTCCTGGTAATAATAGTGCGGATAGAGTGCCCTCTGTAATAATAGGGCGGGTAGGAGCGCTCCTGGTAATAATAGTGCGGGTAGGAGCGCTCCTGGTAATAATAGTGCAGGTAGGAGCGCTCCTGGTAATAATAGTGTGGGTTGATCATTCCTGGTAATAATAGTGCAGATAGAGTGCCCTCGGTAATAATAGTGCAGGTAGGAGCGCTCCTGGTAATAATAGTGCGGGTAGGAGCGCTCCTGGTAATAATAGTGCGGGTAGGAGCGCTCCTGGTAATAATAGTGCGGGTAGGAGCGCTCCTGGTAATAATAGTGCGGGTAGGAGCGCTCCTGGTAATTATAGTGCGGATAGAGTGCCCTCGGTAATAATAGTGCAGGTAGGAGTGCTCCTGGTAATAATAGTGCAGGTAGGAGCGCTCCTGGTAATAATAGTGTGGGTAGGAGCGCTCCTGGTAATAATAGTGCGGGTCGGAGTGCTCCTAGTAATAATAGTGCGGGTAGGAGTGCTCCTGGTAATAATAGTGCGGATAGAGTGCCCTCGGTAATAATAGTGCGGGTAGGAGTGCTCCTGGTAATAATAGTGCGGGTAGGAGCGCTCCTGGTAATAAGGCTAGGTCCCTGGTGCGGGTAGGAGTGCTCCTGGTAATAATAGTGCGGGTAGGAGTGCTCCTGGTAATAATAGTGCGGGTAGGAGCGCTCCTGGTAATAATAGTGCGGGTAGGAGTGCTCCTGGTAATAATAGTGCGGGTAGGAGTGCCGTCGGTAATAATAGTGCGGGTAGGAGCACTCCTGGTAATAATAGTGCGGGTAGGAGCGCTCCTGGTAATAATAGTGCGGGTAGGAGTGCTCCTGGAAATAATAGTGTGGGTAGGAGTGCCCTCGGTAATAATAGTGCGGGTAGGAGTGCTCCTGGTAATAATAGTGCGGGTAGGAGCGCTCCTGGTAATAATAGTGCGGGTAGGAGTGCTCCTGGTAATAATAGTGCGGGTAGGAGCGCTCCTGGTAATAATAGTGCGGGTAGGAGTGCTCCTGGTAATAATAGTGCGGGTAGGAGGGCCCTCGGTAATAATAGTGCGGGTAGGAGCGCTCCTGGTAATAATAGTGCAGGTAGGAGCACTCCTGGTAATAATAGTGCGGGTAGGAGCGCTCCTGGTAATAATAGTGCAGGTAGGAGCACTCCTGGTAATAATAGTGCGGGTAGGAGCGCTCCTGGTAATAATAGTGCGGGTAGGAGCGCTCCTGGTAATAATAGTGTGGGTAGGAGTGCTCCTGGTAATAATAGTGCGGGTAGGAGCGCTCCTGGTAATAATAGTGCGGGTAGGAGTGCTCCTGGTAATAATAGTGCGGGTAGGAGTGCCCTCGGTAATAATAGTGCGGGTAGGAGCGCTCCTGGTAATAATAGTGCGGATAGAAGTGCTCCTGGTAATAATAGTGCAGGTAGGAGCACTCCTGGTAATAATAGTGCGGGTTGATCATTCCTGGTTATAATAGTGCGGGTAGAGTGCCCTCGGTAATAATAGTGCGGGTAGGAGCGCTCCTGGTAATAATAGTGCGGGTAGGAGTGCTCCTGGTAATAATAGTGCGGGTAGGAGCGCTCCTGGTAATAATAGTGCAGGTAGGAGCGCTCCTGGTAATAATAGTGCGGGTAGGAGCGCTCCTGGTAATAATAGTGCGGGTAGGAGTGCTCCTGGTAATAATAGTGCGGATAGAGTGCCCTCGGTAATAATAGTGCGGGTAGGAGCGCTCCTGGTAATAATAGTGCGGGTAGGAGCGCTCCTGGTAATAATAGTGTGGGTAGGAGTGCTCCTGGTAATAATAGTGCGGGTAGGAGCGCTCCTGGTAATAATAGTGCGGGTAGGAGTGCTCCTGGTAATAATAGTGCGGGTAGGAGTGCCCTCGGTAATAATAGTGCGGGTAGGAGCGCTCCTGGTAATAATAGTGCGGATAGAAGTGCTCCTGGTAATAATAGTGCAGGTAGGAGCGCTCCTGGTAATAATAGTGCGGGTTGATCATTCCTGGTTATAATAGTGCGGGTAGGAGTGCCCTCGGTAATAATAGTGCGGGTAGGAGCGCTCCTGGTAATAATAGTGCGGGTAGGAGTGCTCCTGGTAATAATAGTGCGGGTAGGAGTGCTCCTGGTAATAATAGTGCGGGTAGGAGCGCTCCTGGTAATAATAGTGCGGGTAGGAGTGCTCCTGGTAATAATAGTGCGGGTAGGAGTGCTCCTGGTAATAATAGTACGGGTAGGAGTGCTCCTGGTAATAATAGTGCAGGTAGGAGTGCTCCTGGTAATAATAGTGCGGGTAGGAGCGCTCCTGGTAATAATAGTGTGGGTAGGAGTGCTCCTGGTAATAATAGTGCGGATAGAGTGCCCTCTGTAATAATAGGGCGGGTAGGAGCGCTCCTGGTAATAATAGTGCGGGTCGGAGTGCTCCTAGTAATAATAGTGCGGGTAGGAGTGCTCCTGGTAATAATAGTGCGGATCGGTAGAGTGCGTGCCTCGGTAATAATAGTGCGGGTAGGAGCGCTCCTGGTAATAATAGTGCGGGTAGGAGCGCTCCTGGTAATAATAGTGCGGATAGAGTGCCTTCGGTAATAATAGTGCGGGTAGGAGTGCTCCTGGTAATAATAGTGTGGGTAGGAGTGCTCCTGGTAATAAGGTAGGGCGCCTGGTAATAATAGTGCGGGTGGAGCGCTCCTGGTAATAATAGTGCGGGTAGGAGCGCTCCTGGTAATAATAGTGCGGGTAGGAGTGCTCCTGGTAATAATAGTGCGGGTAGGAGTGCCGTCGGTAATAATAGTGCGGGTAGGAGCGCTCCTGGTAATAATAGTGCAGGTAGGAGCGCTTCTGGTAATAATAGTGCAGGTAGGAGCACTCCTGGTAATAATAGTGCGGGTAGGAGCGCTCCTGGAAATAATAGTGTGGGTAGGAGTGCCCTCGGTAATAATAGTGCGGGTAGGAGTGCTCCTGGTAATAATAGTGCGGGTAGGAGCGCTCCTGGTAATAATAGTGCGGGTAGGAGTGCTCCTGGTAATAATAGTGCGGGTAGGAGCGCTCCTGGTAATAATAGTGCGGGTAGGAGTGCTCCTGGTAATAATAGTGCGGGTAGGAGGGCCCTCGGTAATAATAGTGCGGGTAGGAGCGCTCCTGGTAATAATAGTGCAGGTAGGAGCACTCCTGGTAATAATAGTGCGGGTAGGAGCGCTCCTGGTAATAATAGTGCAGGTAGGAGCACTCCTGGTAATAATAGTGCGGGTAGGAGCGCTCCTGGTAATAATAGTGCGGGTAGGAGCGCTCCTGGTAATAATAGTGTGGGTAGGAGTGCTCCTGGTAATAATAGTGCGGGTAGGAGCGCTCCTGGTAATAATAGTGCGGGTAGGAGTGCTCCTGGTAATAATAGTGCGGGTAGGAGTGCCCTCGGTAATAATAGTGCGGGTAGGAGCGCTCCTGGTAATAATAGTGCGGATAGAAGTGCTCCTGGTAATAATAGTGCAGGTAGGAGCACTCCTGGTAATAATAGTGCGGGTAGGAGCGCTCCTGGAAATAATAGTGTGGGTAGGAGTGCCCTCGGTAATAATAGTGCGGGTAGGAGTGCTCCTGGTAATAATAGTGCGGGTAGGAGCGCTCCTGGTAATAATAGTGCGGGTAGGAGTGCTCCTGGTAATAATAGTGCGGGTAGGAGCGCTCCTGGTAATAATAGTGCGGGTAGGAGTGCTCCTGGTAATAATAGTGCGGGTAGGAGGGCCCTCGGTAATAATAGTGCGGGTAGGAGCGCTCCTGGTAATAATAGTGCAGGTAGGAGCGCTCCTGGTAATAATAGTGCGGGTAGGAGCGCTCCTGGTAATAATAGTGCAGGTAGGAGCACTCCTGGTAATAATAGTGCGGGTAGGAGCGCTCCTGGTAATAATAGTGCGGGTAGGAGCGCTCCTGGTAATAATAGTGTGGGTAGGAGTGCTCCTGGTAATAATAGTGCGGGTAGGAGCGCTCCTGGTAATAATAGTGCGGGTAGGAGTGCTCCTGGTAATAATAGTGCGGGTAGGAGTGCCCTCGGTAATAATAGTGCGGGTAGGAGCGCTCCTGGTAATAATAGTGCGGATAGAAGTGCTCCTGGTAATAATAGTGCAGGTAGGAGCACTCCTGGTAATAATAGTGCGGGTTGATCATTCCTGGTTATAATAGTGCGGGTAGAGTGCCCTCGGTAATAATAGTGCGGGTAGGAGCGCTCCTGGTAATAATAGTGCGGGTAGGAGTGCTCCTGGTAATAATAGTGCGGGTAGGAGCGCTCCTGGTAATAATAGTGCAGGTAGGAGCGCTCCTGGTAATAATAGTGCGGGTAGGAGCGCTCCTGGTAATAATAGTGCGGGTAGGAGTGCTCCTGGTAATAATAGTGCGGGTAGAGTGCCCTCCTGGTAATAATAGTGCGGGTAGGAGCGCTCCTGGTAATAATAGTGCGGGTAGGAGCGCTCCTGGTAATAATAGTGTGGGTAGGAGTGCTCCTGGTAATAATAGTGCGGGTAGGAGCGCTCCTGGTAATAATAGTGCGGGTAGGAGTGCTCCTGGTAATAATAGTGCGGGTAGGAGTGCCCTCGGTAATAATAGTGCGGGTAGGAGCGCTCCTGGTAATAATAGTGCGGATAGAAGTGCTCCTGGTAATAATAGTGCAGGTAGGAGCACTCCTGGTAATAATAGTGCGGGTTGATCATTCCTGGTTATAATAGTGCGGGTAGAGTGCCCTCGGTAATAATAGTGCGGGTAGGAGCGCTCCTGGTAATAATAGTGCGGGTAGGAGTGCTCCTGGTAATAATAGTGCGGGTAGGAGCGCTCCTGGTAATAATAGTGCGGGTAGGAGTGCTCCTGGTAATAATAGTGCGGGTAGGAGTGCTCCTGGTAATAATAGTGCGGGTAGGAGCGCTCCTGGTAATAATAGTGCGGGTAGGAGTGCTCCTGGTAATAATAGTGCGGGTAGGAGTGCTCCTGGTAATAATAGTACGGGTAGGAGTGCTCCTGGTAATAATAGTGCAGGTAGGAGTGCTCCTGGTAATAATAGTGCGGGTAGGAGCGCTCCTGGTAATAATAGTGTGGGTAGGAGTGCTCCTGGTAATAATAGTGCGGATAGAGTGCCCTCTGTAATAATAGGGCGGGTAGGAGCGCTCCTGGTAATAATAGTGCGGGTCGGAGTGCTCCTAGTAATAATAGTGCGGGTAGGAGTGCTCCTGGTAATAATAGTGCGGATAGAGTGCCCTCGGTAATAATAGTGCGGGTAGGAGCGCTCCTGGTAATAATAGTGCGGGTAGGAGCGCTCCTGGTAATAATAGTGCGGATAGAGTGCCTTCGGTAATAATAGTGCGGGTAGGAGTGCTCCTGGTAATAATAGTGTGGGTAGGAGTGCTCCTGGTAATAATAGTGCGGGTAGGAGTGCTCCTGGTAATAATAGTGCGGGTAGGAGCGCTCCTGGTAATAATAGTGCGGGTAGGAGTGCTCCTGGTAATAATAGTGCGGGTAGGAGTGCCGTCGGTAATAATAGTGCGGGTAGGAGCTCTCCTGGTAATAATAGTGCAGGTAGGAGCACTCCTGGTAATAATAGTGCGGGTAGGAGCGCTCCTGGTAATAATAGTGCGGGTAGGAGTGCTCCTGGTAATAATAGTGTGGGTAGGAGTGCCCTCGGTAATAATAGTGCGGGTAGGAGTGCTCCTGGTAATAATAGTGCGGGTAGGAGTGCTCCTGGTAATAATAGTGCGGGTAGGAGTGCTCCTGGTAATAATAGTGCGGGTAGGAGCGCTCCTGGTAATAATAGTGCGGGTAGGAGTGCTCCTGGTAATAATAGTGCGGGTAGGAGGGCCCTCGGTAATAATAGTGCGGGTAGGAGCGCTCCTGGTAATAATAGTGCAGGTAGGAGCACTCCTGGTAATAATAGTGCGGGTAGGAGCGCTCCTGGTAATAATAGTGCAGGTAGGAGCACTCCTGGTAATAATAGTGCAGGTAGGAGCACTCCTGGTAATAATAGTGCGGGTAGGAGCGCTCCTGGTAATAATAGTGTGGGTAGGAGTGCTCCTGGTAATAATAGTGCGGGTAGGAGCGCTCCTGGTAATTATAGTGCGGGTAGGAGTGCTCCTGGTAATAATAGTGCGGGTAGGAGTGCCCTCGGTAATAATAGTGCGGGTAGGAGCGCTCCTGGTAATAATAGTGCAGGTAGGAGCACTCCTGGTAATAATAGTGCGGGTTGATCATTCCTGGTTATAATAGTGCGGGTAGAGTGCCCTCGGTAATAATAGTGCGGGTAGGAGCGCTCCTGGTAATAATAGTGCGGGTAGGAGTGCTCCTGGTAATAATAGTGCGGGTAGGAGCGCTCCTGGTAATAATAATGCGGGTTGGAGCGCTCCTGGTAATAATAGTGTGGGTAGGAGCGCTCCTGGTAATAATAGTGCGGGTTGATCATTCCTGGTAATAATAGTGCGGGTAGGAGCGCTCCTGGTAATAATAGTGCGGGTAGGAGCGCTCCTGGTAATAATAGTGCGGGTTGATCATTCCTGGTAATAATAGTGCGGATAGAAGCGTTCCTAGTAATAATAGTGCGGGTTGATCATTCCTGGTAATAATAGTGCGGATAGAGTGCCCTCGGTAATAATAGTGCGGGTAGCAGTGCTCCTGGTAATAATAGTGCGGGTTGATCATTCCTGGTTATAATAGTGCGGGTAGGAGCGCTCCTGGTAATAATAGTGCGGGTAGGAGCGCTCCTGGTAATAATAGTGCAGGTAGGAGCGCTCCTGGTAATAATAGTGCGGGTAAGGAGCGCTCCTGGTAATAATAGTGCAGGTAGGAGCACTCCTGGTAATAATAGTGTGGATAGAGTGCCCTCTGTAATAATAGGGCGGGTAGGAGCTCTCCTAGTAATAATAGTGTGGGTTGATCATTCCTGGTAATAATAGTGCAGATAGAGTGCCCTTGGTAATAATAGTGTGGGTAGGAGCGCTCCTGGTAATAATAGTGTGGGTAGGAGCGCTCCTGGTAATAATAGTGTGGGTAGGAGTGCTCCTGGTAATAATAGTGCGGGTAGGAGTGCTCCTGGTAATAATAGTGCGGGTAGGAGCGCTCCTGGTAATAATAGTACGGGTAGGAGTGCTCCTGGTAATAATAGTGCGGGTAGGAGCGCTCCTGGTAATAATAGTGCGGGTAGGAGCGCTCCTGGTAATAATAGTGCGGGTAGGAGGGCCCTCGGTAATAATAGTGCGGGTAGGAGCGCTCCTGGTAATAATAGTGCGGGCAGGAGCGCTCCTGGTAATAATAGTGCGGGTAGGAGCGCTCCTGGTAATAATAGTGCAGGTAGGAGCACTCCTGGTAATAATAGTGCGGGTAGGAGCACTCCTGGTAATAATAGTGCGGGTAGGAGCGCTCCTGGTAATAATAGTGTGGGTAGGAGCGCTCCTGGTAATAATAGTGCGGGTAGGAGCGCTCCTGGTAATAATAGTGTGGGTAGGAGCGCTCCTGGTAATAATAGTGTGGGTAGAAACACCCCTCGGTAATAATAGTGCGGGTAGGAGCACTCCTGGTAATAATAGTGCGGATAGAGTGCCCTCGGTAATAATAGTGCTGGTAGGAGCACTCCTGGTAATAATAGTGCGGGTTGATCATTCCTGGTAATAATAGTGCAGATAGAGTGCCCTTGGTAATAATAGTGTGGGTAGGAGCGCTCCTGGTAATAATAGTGTGGGTAGGAGTGCTCCTGGTAATAATAGTGCGGGTAGGAGCGCTCCTGGTAATAATAGTGCGGGTAGGAGCGCTCCTGGTAATAATAGTGCGGGTATGATCACTCCTGGTAATAATAGTGCGGGTAGGAGCGCTCCTGGTAATAATAGTGCGGGTAGGAGCGCTCCTGGTAATAATAGTGCGGGTTGATCATTCCTGGTAATAATAGTGCGGATAGAAGCGTTCCTGGTAATAATAGTGCGGGTATGATCACTCCTGGTAATAATATTGCGGGTAGGAGTGCCCTCGGTAATAATAGTGCGGGTAGCAGTGCTCCTGGTAATAATAGTGCGGGTATGATCGCTCCTGGTTATAATAGTGCAGGTAGGAGCGCTCCTGGTAATAATAGTGCGGGTAGGAGCGCTCCTGGTAATAATAGTGCAGGTAGGAGCGCTCCTGGTAATAATAGTGCGGGTAGGAGCGCTCCTGGTAATAATAGTGCAGGTAGGAGCGCTCCTGGTAATAATAGTGTGGAGAGTGCCTGATATAGGGCGGGTAGGCGCCTCCTGGTAATAATAGTGCGGGTAGGATCATGCTCCTGGTAATAATAGTGCAGGTAGGAGTGCCCTTGGTAATAATAGTGTGGGTAGGAGCGCTCCTGGTAATAATAGTGCGGGTAGGAGCGCTCCTGGTAATAATAGTGCAGGTAGGAGCGCCCCAAGTTTTAATAGTGCAGGTAGCAGCGCTCCTGGTAATAATAGTGCGGGTAGAGCGCTCCTGGTAATAATAGTGCAGGTAGGAGTGCTCCTCTGTAATAATAGTGCGGGTAGGAGCGCTCCTGGTAATAATAGTGCGGGTAGGAGCGCTCCTGGTAATAATAGTGCGGGTAGGAGTGCTCCTGGTAATAATAGTGCGGGTAGGAGCATTCCTGGTAATAATAGTGCGGGTAGAGTGCTCCTCGGTAATAATAGTGCAGGTAGGAGCGCTCCTGGTAATAATAGTGATGGTAGGAGCGCTCCTGGTAATAATAGTGCGGGCAGGAGCGCTCCTGGTAATAATAGTGTGGGTAGGAGCGCTCCTGGTAATTATAGTGCAGGTAGGAGCGCTCCTCGGTAATAATAGTGCAGGTAGGAGTGCTCCTGGTAATAATAGTGCGGGTAGGAGCGCTCCTGGTAATAATAGTGCGGGTAGGAGCGCTCCTGGTAATAATAGTGCGGGTAGGAGCGCTCCTGGTAATAATAGTGCGGGTACGAATGCTCCTGGTAATAATAGTGTGGGTAGGAACACTCCCGGTAATAATAGTGCGGGTAGAAGCACTCCTGGTAATAATAGTGCGGATAGGAGTGCTCCTCGGTAATAATAGTGCTGGTAGGAGCGCTCCTGGTAATAATAGTGTGGGTATGATCACTCCTGGTAATAATAGTGCAGATAGAGTGCCCTTGGTAATAATAGTGCAGGTAGGAGCGCTCCTGGTAATAATAGTGTGGGTAGGAGCGCTCCTGGTAATAATAGTGCGGGTAGGAGCGCTCCTGGTAATAATAGTGCGGGTAGGAGCGCTCCTGGTAATAATAGTGCGGGTAGGATCATTCCTGGTAATAATAGTGCGGGTAGGAGCGCTCCTGGTAATAATAGTGCGGGTAGGAGCGCTCCTGGTAATAATAGTGCGGGTTGATCATTCCTGGTAATAATAGTGCGGATAGGAGCGTTCCTGGTAATAATAGTGCGGGTTGATCATTCCTGGTAATAATAGTGCAGGTAGAGAGCCCTCCTGGTAATAATAGTGCGGGTAGGAGCACTCCTCGGTAATAATAGTGCGGGTAGGAGTGCCCTCTGTAATAATAGTGCTGGTAGGAGCGCTCCTAGTAATAATAGTGCGGGTAGGAGCGCTCCTGGTAATAATAGTGTGGGTAGGAGCGCTCCTAGTAATAATAGTGTGGGTAGAAACACCCCCGGTAATAATAGTGCGGGTAGAAGCACTCCTGGTAATAATAGTGCGGATAGAGTGCCCTCGGTAATAATAGTGCTGGTAGGAGCACTCCTAGTAATAATAGTGTGGGTTGATCATTCCTGGTAATAATAGTGCAGATAGAGTGCCCTTGGTAATAATAGTGTGGGTAGGAGCGCTCCTGGTAATAATAGTGTGGGTAGGAGCGCTCCTGGTAATAATAGTGCGGGTAGGAGCGCTCCTGGTAATAATAGTGCGGGTAGGAGCGCTCCTGGTAATAATAGTGCGGGTTGATCATTCCTGGTAATAATAGTGCGGGTAGGAGCGCTCCTGGTAATAATAGTGCGGGTAGGAGCGCTCCTGGTAATAATAGTGCGGGTTGATCATTCCTGGTAATAATAGTGCGGATAGAAGCGTTCCTAGTAATAATAGTGCGGGTTGATCATTCCTGGTAATAATAGTGCGGATAGAGTGCCCTCGGTAATAATAGTGCGGGTAGCAGTGCTCCTGGTAATAATAGTGCGGGTTGATCATTCCTGGTTATAATAGTGCGGGTAGGAGCGCTCCTGGTAATAATAGTGCGGGTAGGAGCGCTCCTGGTAATAATAGTGCAGGTAGGAGCGCTCCTGGTAATAATAGTGCGGGTAAGGAGCACTCCTGGAAAATAGTGCAGGAGGGGGCTCCTGGTAATAATAGTGCAGGTAGGAGCACTCCTGGTAATAATAGTGTGGATAGAGTGCCCTCTGTAATAATAGGGCGGGTAGGAGCTCTCCTAGTAATAATAGTGTGGGTTGATCATTCCTGGTAATAATAGTGCAGATAGAGTGCCCTTGGTAATAATAGTGTGGGTAGGAGCGCTCCTGGTAATAATAGTGTGGGTAGGAGCGCTCCTGGTAATAATAGTGCAGGTAGAGCGCCCCAAGATTTAATAGTGCAGGTAGCAGAGCTCCTGGTAATAATAGTGCGGGTTGATCATTCCTGGTAATAATAGTGCGGATAGAGTGCCCTCTGTAATAATAGGGCGGGTAGGAGCGCTCCTGGTAATAATAGTGTGGGTAGGAGCGCTCCTGGTAATAATAGTGCAGGTAGGAGCGCTCCTGGTAATAATAGTGTGGGTTGATCATTCCTGGTAATAATAGTGCGGATAGAGTGCCCTCGGTAATAATAGTGCAGGTAGGAGCGCTCCTGGTAATAATAGTGCTGGTAGGAGCGCTCCTGGTAATAATAGTGCGGGTAGGAGCGCTCCTGGTAATAATAGTGCGGGTAGGAGCGCTCCTGGTAATTATACGAGGTGCGGATAGAGTGCCCTCGGTAATAATAGTGCAGGTAGGAGTGTTCCTGGTAATAATAGTGCAGGTAGGAGCCCCCCTGGTAAAAATAGTGCGGGTGGGGCCCCCCCTTTTAAAAAAATGTCGGGCGGCGTTCTTTTTTAAAAAAATAAACCGAGAGAGGGGGGGGGGGGTGGTTTGGTCTCCGCAACCAGAAATGAACGCACACGCGGTAGTTCAAGAAAAGAATATATATTTACTATAAGTTAATAAAGGCTATTTGAAGGTAAAATGACAGGGATAAAGACAAGCAAAATATACAATATAGCATGAACAATTTCAAGGCAAATTCTGCAATGGTTTCTACTTTTACTCTGTCCAATTCTGCAGTATGAACACTGAATGAACAATATACTCAAAACTATCCCTAACTGACCCTGACATCACATTTGGGTGCACCCCCTTTTCCCCAGTGGTCCAGGTGGACCGCTTACAGTCTGTAGAAGCGCGCGGTGGGGCCCAAAGTCGTTCCTTTCTTTTATAGTGAAACGTCCTCTCCTCACTGTTATCAGGATCTTGGGAGAAATGAAGTCCTCTTTAACAGGGAAACCCAATGAATGCAATGTAATCCAACAGCAGATTCCACTCAGCACACTGACAGTCCTGCCGAATCCATACACTGAGCTGGGATGTAAGCCGGGATTTAGCAGGTGCCGTCCAGTACATCAACAGCACTGCGAGTCTCTATCTGTGGTATCCATATACACAGTCACAATGTCAGTCTCACTGATCAGCCACTGAGCACAGTTCCTTTCACGTGGACTCACTAGTCCTGTTGTCTCTTTACACTCTGTTTGTCTCTGGACCAAGATACAGCTTAGCTGTACAGAAAAATATCAACACCAGTTCAATACAACACTTGCTAAGATGGCTGCTGCTCTCTGTCTCGTCACTTCCTGCTTCTCTGCTCACATTCTGTCTGCAGAACAGGCAAGCTGACATAAAAGGGGGGGGAGTCACTCCAGCATCATGTCACAATTACAATGGCTGCTGTCTTAAAGGAACAGAATCACAGAAATACATTCAACATTAACAGTTTATACAGACAAATGAAGCTTAGGACAACATTGGCTGTCTCTTACATATTCCCCCCCACTTTAAGATTGGCAGTCCCTGCCTATGACTGTATATCCAGAGGGTTGTACTTTTATGCACAGGGTGGTAGTATACCGATGTATGGCAGGCCAAACAAACTCATCCTGCGCATACCGAACAGGGGGAATACCAGCATTTGGCCTAGTGGTCCGTCTGAGGACCGGTGGTATATTATGGGGTGCTGCAGCTATGGGCTGAGAAGGACCAGCGGATTCCGCACCAGAGGGGGCACAGGCCGGAGATACAGTAGTCACAGGTGGAACATCCCCAGGAGCAGGGATCGGCCAACAATCATCCTCCTCGTCTGAGGCCCATTCCGCACCTCCATTCTCTGACTGTGGGAGCTCATTCACATTGGCAAGCCCATCATGATTTGTCCCTTCAGAATGACACAGGCGCAACATATTTCGGTGAAGTACTCGAACACAATCAGTTCCTTCTTTCTGGACCTGGTACACTGGCCCATTCGCATACTTGCGGCCAACAACACGATACGGCAAAGCCTCCCATCGGCTTTCCAATTTCCCTTGGGGTTTCTTGACACGAACTAGCACCAGGTCGCCTGGTTGCAATGGTGCTTCTTGCACTGGGGTCTTATCAGGATGGGGATGTTCTTGCAGGCGCTGCCGCACCAATCGATGGATCGTCTCAAGTCTCTGCCGGTGCGCCCGCACCCAAGAGGTTGGATCCCTCGGAGGGAACCCATCCACATCATCCAACTGTAATTCTCCTACACTTCGCCCAGACCGCCCAAAGAGAAGTGTATAAGGAGAGTACCCCGTTGTAGAATGGACCTGATTGTTATAGGCCCACACCATTTCAGACAAGAACTGAGGCCACTGTAACTTCTTGTCTTCCTCCAGAGTCCACAGCATCTGTAGCAGAGTTCTGTTGAATCTTTCACAGGCCCCATTTCCCTGAGGGTGGTATGAAGTCGTGTGCGACTTCTTTATCCCGTAGATACGTTGAACTTCTTTCATTACGTGTCCCTCAAAGCAGGCACCCTGGTCGGAGTGGATGCGTTTAGGGCACCCATATACTCGAATGAAATCTTGGCACAGAGCACGAGCTGCTGACTCAGCTGTCTGGTCCTTGGTGGCGGTTACCACCGCAAATTTGGTGAAGTGATCCACCATTACGAGGCAATACTGGTGTCCGCTATTGGATGGGCCCACCATTAGATAGTCTATCATGACGATTTCTAAAGGTTCCTGGGTCACGATGGTTTGCAGGGGAGCTCTCTGTTCTATTGCCTTATGGATCTCACAAGTTCGACAGCTGCGGCATACTTCTTCGACCATTTGACGAAGACCAGGGCAGTAAATCAGTCGCTGTAACCAACGAAAGGTCTTCTCATGACCAAAATGTCCATTCTTATTATGAGCCTCAACTGCCAAGGAGCGAGCCAGTTCACTAGGCACCACAATTTGGTATCGAATGTCGATCTCAGATGGTAAATAGACCTTTCGGCATAGCACTCCATTTTTCATCTCCAACTTTTCCCACTGACTCAGAACAGATAATATCTCACGTGTCAGTCGTTCTCTTTCCTCTCTACAGGGCTTCTGGCCTTTCTCAACACACTTGATCATCTGTGCCAGCCCCTCATGGGTCTGTTGTATCTGTGCCCATTCCTGTCGTGAGGGACCAAAGAAAGGAGCCGTTTCAGTCCCCTCCAACTCAAACTGATTAGCGGCGGCCAAGGCCTGTGAAAATCTGCTGAAGTCGGGCACCTCCACATGCTCCAACTCATGATCCACGTCTACTGTGGGGGTCTGGGCAGTTACCCTAGAAAGCCCGTCAGCATTCTGGTTCTCTGTCTTGGACCGATACTTAATGCGGTAATTGAACTTAGTCATTCGGGCTATCCACCTCTGCTCTAACGCCCCGAGCTTGGCATTTTCCAGGTGAGCTAGTGGGTTGTTGTCAGTCAGTACTAAAACTTCAGCACCGGTCAAATATTCAGAGAATTTCTCGGTCATGGCCCATACCAGTGCCAACAGCTCCAACTTAAATGAACTATAATTCTCGGGGTTTCTTTCAGAATCTCTCAAAGACCGGCTGCCGTACGCTATGACCCTCTCCTGGCCATCCTGAAGCTGGGAAAGCACTGCTCCAAGACCATACAGGCTTGCATCCGTATACAGCTGGAACGGCAAGTGGTAATCAGCATATGCCAAGATTGGGGCTGTTGTCAGTGCATCCTTTAATGCCTGGAAGGCTTGTTCCTGTTCAGGTCCCCACTTCACGGACCGGTTCTTTGGACCACCGGATGTGCCTCGTAGGAGAGCATTAAGTGGTGCTGCCACCTTGGCGAAATCCTTAATAAACCGTCGATAGTAACCGGCTACTCCAAGGAACGCCCTCACTTCTCGCAGGGTAGTCGGTATTGGCCAATCTTGAACAGCCGCTATCTTGTCTCTTGATGGTCTCACCCCTTCTCCTGATACGCGGTGACCCAAGTAATCAATTTCAGATTGGAACAACCAACATTTACTGGGTTTCAATTTGAGCCCATGTTCCCGCAATCTTCGAAATACTTGCCCCAACTGGTGGAGATGGTCTTCAAAGGTCGCAGAATACACTATAATGTCATCCAAGTAGATGAGAGTGAACTCAAAGTTGAAGTCACCGAGACATTTCTCCATCAACCGCTGAAACGTTCCGGGTGCATTTGTCAACCCGAAGGGCATCCGGTTAAATTTGTATAGTCCCATGGGCAAGATGAATGCCGTCTTCTCCTTGTCTTTTGTGGCCATCGGCACCTGCCAATACCCACTAGCCAGATCTAGTGAGGAGAAGTACCGGGCTCTCCCCAGCGCTGAGAGGGACTCCTCAATCCGTGGCAAGGGGTAGGAATCTCGTACGGTGCAAGCGTTTAACTTCCGATAGTCTACGCAAAATCGGATGGACCCATCTTTTTTTCTTACTAACACCACAGGAGCTGCCCAGGGACTCTGGCTTTCTTGGATGATCCCACCCTGTAGCATCTTAGCTAACAGTTCTTTTACTTCCTGATACAACTGTGGAGGAATTTGTCGGTAGCGCTCTCTAATTGGAGGGGTGTCTCCTGTGGGAATCTCATGGTAGATCCCTGTGGTACATCCAAAATCTTCAGCATACCGTGAAAAGGCGGCTCGGTTCTCCCACAACAGTTCATCTACCTTCTGCACACATTCCAGAGAACATGAACTTGCATCCATCTTCATCTGTTCTCGAATTGCACGGCCATTCCATTCAGAGGTGGGTTCCTCATCTTCTCCCATGGACACAGTTACGGTCCACTCATCCCTTTCAGTCGGCTTCAGCTGCATTGGAGTTACTTTCCTTACTTCCTCCGGAGTCACATAGATGTTAGCCAGCTGCCTCCCTGGGGTCAGGTCCACACTCTGGTCCTGAGTGTTTACACATCGAAGTGGTACTCTTCCATTGCGAACTATTGCCAAGGAACGGGCCACTAGTGGATCAACACCTCCTTCGGCTGCCTGCAGTGGTTCTACCAACACAGCTATGCCCTCTAGTTTCCGACAGGTGCCTACGGGCATAGACACTATTGTCTCCCGACTGGGTGGCAGTGTAACTTTTGTATGCAAAGGAACTGAAATTCGAGCCAGAGGACGCTGCGCATCCGAACTTTTCTGTAAGCCACATGTCCGGATCAGCCGCTGGAAAGCTGTTTGAGTAGGCCGATGGGTGGTGGTTTCTTTCCAATAACCGTGACCTTTCTTTTCAAAGAGGATCTGATCTAATTCTTTTAACACATTCATCCCCAAAATGACAGGGACCTTTACTTCATGTGACTCCTGTACCACCACAATGCCTTTCCTACCCAGATCTTGGCCACATACCCGGACATTCATCCAGGCCACTCCCACGACCGGAACTGGTAACTGGTTAGCTGCGACCACTCGTACGAATGTATGGGGATCATATTTCACATGTTGCTGGAAGTACCGTTCATAACAGTCTCTACTCAAGGTCGTTACTTGGGAACCCGTGTCAATCATCCCGGTAACCGGAATACCCTCCATTTCCACCTGTATAACAGGACTTGCAGCGATCAGGTCATCATTAGGGCATTCTCCCCACATAGTCTCCTTGTCAGTCTCCCCTACTACACGCCCTACAGCAGCAGGGGACTTCAGTTTAACGGCGGTCTCTCATAAGTTTGTCGCTGCTCTGGACATCTAGCAGCAACGTGGCCCATCCGTCCACACTCCCAGCAGCGTATCTCCCGTCGTTCTGGCCATCTGTTTGGGCCCCTTCGGTAAGCCCCTTCGATTTCTCCTGAGCACTGCATTAACTGATTTGGACCCCTTCGGTAGGTCCTATCCTCATCCCTCCAGCGGGGTGGTGGGTGATTCTGATTTTCTGGGTATGGACGGCTCACCCTTTCACCTCCAGTTTTCTGGAAGTCTGCAATTTTCATAGAATGTTCATCACAACGGGTGTGCAAGTGTTCCATTTGCTCTTGCAGTTTCTGCATTACTGTGAGAATTTCTTTAACCGTCCCCTTTTCTACTGTCTCTGAGCCAGAACTAGCCCCCTGTGACAAAGTAACTCCAACTGCGGTCTGGGGCTTCGGGAACATACTATTGGCACGGGAGATGGCCTCTACCTGTACATCATGGAATTTAGCATCAGTCTCTCGTCGTATAAAATCCTGCATAGTCACAGTTAAACTGCCGTCACGTATCCCCAGGACAAACTGGTCACGGAGAGTCCGATCAGGGTTACAGAAGGCTGGCGAGCCCCCTCTTTCCTTCACTTGAATATCTCGGAGCAGTTCTTGTAGGGCATTTGCATATTGGGGAAGGCTTTCATTCTCCTGTTGTACCCTCTGGAAGAACCGAGCCTGCAGAGACCCCAGCAATGCAGTTTCTCCATAAATGGTTTCTAGAATCTGGACTACTTGCTCAAATGTCTGCCTTTGTTCAAATGGCCTCAGTATCACCGTGGTCTTAGCATCCCCTTGTAATGTCAATATTGCTAGCTCTACTAGTACTTCTGGTGTGGTCTGGTACATTCGCTGTATCATTCTTATCTGTTCCACCCACATACTCACTGACATATTATTGCCATCAAATTTAGCTAACTGACTCATTATAGCCCCTGCTGGCATTCTTCCTCCAGCACCATTCTCCCGAACGGGTGCGTCACCGTCCATTCTGGTAAGCGGATCCTGCCGACTACGCCAATTTGTGAACCGAGAGCAAGGCAGGTGGTTTGGACTCCGCAACCAGAAATGAACGCACACGCGGTAGTTCAAGAAAAAAATATATATTTACTATAAGTTAATAAAGGCTATTTGAAGGTAAAATGACAGGGATAAAGACAAGCAAAATATACAATATAGCATGAACAATTTCAAGGCAAATTCTGCAATGGTTTCTACTTTTACTCTGTCCAATTCTGCAGTATGAACACTGAATGAACAATATACTCAAAACTATCCCTAACTGACCCTGACATCACATTTGGGTGCACCCCCTTTTCCCCAGTGGTCCAGGTGGACCGCTTACAGTCTGTAGAAGCGCGCGGTGGGGCCCAAAGTCGTTCCTTTCTTTTATAGTGAAACGTCCTCTCCTCACGGTTATCAGGATCTTGGGAGAAATGAAGTCCTCTTTAACAGGGAAACCCAATGAATGCAATGTAATCCAACAGCAGATTCCACTCAGCACACTGACAGTCCTGCCGAATCCATACACTGAGCTGGGATGTAAGCCGGGATTTAGCAGGTGCCGTCCAGTACATCAACAGCACTGCGAGTCTCTATCTGTGGTATCCATATACACAGTCACAATGTCAGTCTCACTGATCAGCCACTGAGCACAGTTCCTTTCACGTGGACTCACTAGTCCTGTTGTCTATTTACACTCTGTTTGTCTCTGGACCAAGATACAGCTTAGCTGTACAGAAAAATATCCACACCAGTTCAATACAACACTTGCTAAGATGGCTGCTGCTCTCTGTCTCTTCACTTCCTGCTTCTCTGCTCACATTCTGTCTGCAGAACAGGCAAGCTGACATAAAAGGGGGGGGAGTCACTCCAGCATCATGTCACAATTACAATGGCTGCTGTCTTAAAGGAACAGAATCACAGAAATACATTCAACATTAACAGTTTATACAGACAAATGAAGCTTAGGACAACATGGGGTGTCTTTTTAAAAAAAAAGTGTGGGTAGGAGTGCTCCTGGTAATAATAGTGCGGGTAGGAGTGCCCTCGGTAATAATAGTGCGGGTAGGAGTGCTCCTGGTAATAATAGTGCAGGTAGGAGCGCTCCTGGTAATAATAGTGCGGGTAGGAGCGCTCCTGGTAATAATAGTGCGGGTAGGAGCGCTCCTGGTAATAATAGTGCGGGTAGGAGCGCTCCTGGTAATAATAGTGCAGGTAGGAGTGCTCCTGGTAATAATAGTGCGGGTAGGAGCGCTCCTGGTAATAATAGTGCGGGTAGGAGTGCTCCTGGTAATAATAGTGCGGGTAGGAGCGCTCCTGGTAATAATAGTGCGGGTAGGAGCGCTCCTGGTAATAATAGTGCGGGTAGGAGCGCTCCTGGTAATAATAGTGCGGGTAGGAGCGCTCCTGGTAATAATAGTGCGGGTAGGAGCGCTCCTGGTAATAATAGTGCGGGTAGGAGCGCTCCTGGTAATAATAGTGCGGGTAGGAGCGCTCCTGGTAATAATAGTGCGGGTAGGAGCGCTCCTGGTAATAATAGTGCAGGTAGGAGCGCTCCTGGTAATAATAGTGCGGGTAGGAGCGCTCCTGGTAATAATAGTGCGGGTAGGAGCGCTCCTGGTAATAATAGGGTGGGTAGGAGTGCTCCTGGTAATAATAGTGCGGGTAGGAGTGCTCCTAGTAATAATAGTGTGGGTAGGAGTGCTCCTGGTAATAATAGGGTGGGTAGGAGCGCTCCTGGTAATAATAGTGCAGGTAGGAGCGCTCCTGGTAATAATAGTGCGGGTAGGAGCGCTCCTGGTAATAATAGTGCGGGTAGGAGCGCTCCTGGTAATAATAGTGCGGGTAGGAGTGCTCCTCGGTAATAATAGTGCGGATAGAGTGCCCTCGGTAATAATAGTGCGGGTAGAGTGCCCTCCTGGTAATAATAGTGCGGGTAGGAGCGCTCCTGGTAATAATAGTGCGGGTAGGAGCGCTCCTGGTAATAATAGTGCGGGTAGGAGCGCTCCTGGTAATAATAGTGCGGGTAGGAGCACTCCTGGTAATAATAGTGCGGGTAGGAGTGCTCCTGGTAATAATAGGGCGGGTAGGAGCGCTCCTAGTAATAATAGTGTGGGTAGGAGTGCTCCTGGTAATAATAGGGCGGGTAGGAGCGCTCCTGGTAATAATAGTGCGGGTAGGAGCGCTCCTGGTAATAATAGTGCGGGTAGGAGCGCTCCTAGTAATAATAGTGCGGGTAAGAGCGCTCCTGGTAATAATAGTGCGGATAGAGTGCCCTTGGTAATAATAGTGCAGGTAGAGTGCTCCTCGGTAATAATAGTGCGGGTAGGAGCGCTCCTCGGTAATAATAGTGCGGGTAGGAGCGCTCCTGGTAATAATAGTGCGGGTAGGAGCGCTCCTGGTAATAATAGTGCGGGTAGGAGCGCTCCTGGTAATAATAGTGCGGGTAGGAGCGCTCCTGGTAATAATAGGGCGGGTAGGAGTGCTCCTGGTAATAATAGTGCGGGTAGGAGTGCTCCTGGTAATAATAGGGTGGGTAGGAGTGCTCCTGGTAATAATAGTGCGGGTAGGAGTGCTCCTAGTAATAATAGTGCGGGTAGGAGCGCTCCTGGTAATAATAGTGCGGGTAGGAGTGCCCTCGGTAATAATAGTGCGGGTAGAGTGCCCTCGGTAATAATAGTGCGGGTAGGAGCGCTCATAGTAATAATAGTGCGGGTAAGAGCGCTCCTGGTAATAATAGTGCGGATAGAGTGCCCTCGGTAATAATAGTGCAGGTAGAGTGCCCTCGGTAATAATAGTGCGGGTAGAGTGCCCTCGGTAATAATAGTGCGGGTAGGAGTGCTCCTGGTAATAATAGTGCGGGTAGGAGCGCTCCTGGTAATAATAGTATGGGTAGGAGCGCTCCTGGTAATAATAGTGCGGGTAGGAGCACTCCTGGTAATAATAGTGCGGGTAGGAGCACTCCTGGTAATAATAGTGCGGGTAGGAGCACTCCTGGTAATAATAGTGCGGGTAGGAGTGCTCCTGGTAATAATAGTGCGGGTAGGAGTGCTCCTGGTAATAATAGGGTGGGTAGGAGCGCTCCTGGTAATAATAGTGCAGGTAGGAGCGCTCCTGGTAATAATAGTGCGGGTAGGAGCGCTCCTGGTAATAATAGTGCGGGTAGGAGCGCTCCTGGTAATAATAGTGCGGGAAGGAGTGCTCCTGGTAATAATAGTGCGGATAGAGTGCCCTCGGTAATAATAGTGCAGGTAGAGTGCCCTCGGTAATAATAGTGCGGGTAGAGTGCCCTCGGTAATAATAGTGCGGGTAGAGTGCCCTCTGTAATAATAGGGCGGGTAGGTGTACTTTTTAGTTCTACCATTTTGGGGAATGTCTATCACTTTGATCACTTTTTATTCAGATTTTTATCAGAGGCGAAACAGCAAAAAAAACGACGATTCGGCACTTTTGATTTTTTTTTCCCGCTACGCATTCCCCGTACAGAATTTTTTTTTTTAAAAGTTTCTAGACCGGGCATTTTCGAACACATGTGTTTGTGTTTCACTGTAATTTTTTTAACTTTTATATGTATTCTAGGGAAAGGGGGGTGATTAGAACTTTTAGTTTTTTTTTTTCTTTTGCTATTTTAATAGCCCCCTGTATTGCAGTCTCTGGGACTTTTGCTATGTTACTATTGTTACCACCAAAGACCAGCCTCAGTACTAATATTCCTAAGACAGTCCTGGGAGCCTTCATAAGGCTTGTGGCTTCCATAAGAACAGGTCGGCTCCCACAATCTTGTGCACCGGAGCCGGTCTGCAACGGAAAAGGTACAAGCCAGGTGGGGACCAGCCCTGGGGGCAATTTTTTAATTGAATTCATTGCAGCCAAGACCCTGTAGCTATGGAAGCTGCGTTGCGGCAGGACGTACGCCATCTTTAAAGACCCGGCATCCGCCGTATTATTAAACGGATTTCGGGAAGGGGTTAAAGGGGTTTATGGGATTTTTTCAGATGTTGGGGTACAATTAGGTTATGATCCTAAACTAGTTTGTTATCTCACCTTATTGTCTGTGAGCTTCCAATTATTACTTATCTTCTGGGGGGAAGAGAAGGGAAATACATTGTGGCCAGACAAGATAACACACAGGACTTGTAGCATTCACATAATATCATCACACGCCATCATCGCTATTCTCTATAAATCATCCATCACCATCGTCTTTAACTACATACTCTATCACCATGGCCATCATCCATCGATCTTCATCCATGCTTATCCATAGGAGATGGACACAGTAGACCAGCACCATCCTCAGGAGATGACACACTAGACCAGCACCATCCTCAGGAGATGGACACAGTAGACCAGCACCATCCTCAGGAGATGACACACTAGACCAGCACCATCCTCAGGAGACGATAAACTAGACCAGCACCATCCTCAGGAGATGATACACTAGACCAGCACCATCCTCAGGAGACGACACACTAGACCAGCACCATCCTCAGGAGATGATACACTAGACCAGCACCATCCTCAGGAGATGATACACTAGACCAGCACCATCCTCAGGAGATGGACACAGTAGACCAGCACCATCCTCAGGAGATGACACACTAGACCAGCACCATCCTCAGGAGACGATAAACTAGACCAGCACCATCCTCAGGAGACGATACACTAGACCAGCACCATCCTCAGGAGACGACACACTAGACCAGCACCATCCTCAGGAGACGATACACTAGACCAGCACCATCCTCAGGAGATGATACACTAGACCAGCACCATCCTCAGGAGATGACACACTAGACCAGCACCATCCACAGGAGACGATACACTAGACCAGCACCATCCTCAGGAGATGATACACTAGACCAGCACCATCCTCAGGAGACGATACACTAGACCAGCACCATCCTCAGGAGACGATACACTAGACCAGCACCATCCTCAGGAGATGATACACTAGACCAGCACCATCCTCAGGAGACGATACACTAGACCAGCACCATCCTCAGGAGACGATACACTAGACCAGCACCATCCTCAGGAGACGATACACTAGACCAGCACCATCCTCAGGAGACGATACACTAGACCAGCACCATCCTCAGGAGACGATACACTAGACCAGCACCATCCTCAGGAGACGATACACTAGACCAGCACCATCCTCAGGAGACGATACACTAGAACAGCACCATCCTCAGGAGACGATACACTAGACCAGCACCATCCTCAGGAGACGATACACCCACATAGACCAGCACCATCCTCAGGAGACGATACACTAGACCAGCACCATCCTCAGGAGACGATACACTAGACCAGCACAGACCAGCACCATCCTCAGGAGACGATACACTAGAACAGCACCATCCTCAGGAGATGATACACTAGACCAGCACCATCCTCAGGAGACGATACACTAGACCAGCACCATCCTCAGGAGACGATACACTAGACCAGCACCATCCTCAGGAGACAATACACTAGACCAGCACCATCCTCAGGAGACGATACACTAGACTCAGACCAGCACCATCCTCAGGAGACGATACACTAGACCAGCACCATCCTCAGGAGACGATACACTAGACTAGCACAGACCAGCACCATCCTCAGGAGACGATACACTAGACCAGCACCATCCTCAGGAGACAATACACTAGACCAGCACCATCCTCAGGAGACGATACACTAGACCAGCACAGACCAGCACCATCCTCAGGAGACGATACACTAGACCAGCACAGACCAGCACCATCCTCAGGAGACGATACACTAGACCAGCACAGACCAGCACCATCCTCAGGAGACGATACACTAGACCAGCACAGACCAGCACCATCCTCAGGAGACGATACACTAGACCAGCACAGACCAGCACCATCCTCAGGAGACGATACACTAGACCAGCACCATCCTCAGGAGACAATACACTAGACCAGCACCATCCTCAGGAGACGATACACTAGACCAGCACAGACCAGCACCATCCTCAGGAGACGATACACTAGACCAGCACCATCCTCAGGAGACGATAAACTAGACCAGCACCATCCTCAGGAGATGATACACTAGACCAGCACCATCCTCAGGAGATGATACACTAGACCATATAGCTAGTCTAGCTGGTCAGATAGCTGGTCGGATAGCTCACACTAGATCAGGATCAGTCAGTGACATTTGCTCACAGGTTCCTGTCAGTCTCCACTTCTCAGGCTGGGCCAGGGCAAGAAGCCTTTTGACATCCTGGGAGACCAAGCTCTTCTTTGCACCTATATCTTCTTTCCCTGGTCCTGTACCTTCCCAGAGGACCCCTCAGCCTTGCTGGTTGGTATTTTGCTGTAACACCTGTAGCTGACAGCAACCAGTGACTGCCATGTCTTGTCCAACCTATAAACTCCTGAAGTCCTCTAGTTCACAGGCCTATTGATAGTCCTTTCGGGGTATCTGGAAGTCCCATAGGAATGGCCGCCAGCATAGATAGGTAGTCTGCAGAGCAGCCATAACCTGCCCTTGACATCTCCGAGCCCCGGGGAGAGGCAGCAGCCCAGGATGTCTACAGCAGGTCCAAACCATGAATGACTGAGGAGAAGCTGAAGGTCAGGAGCCAGGGGTCACCTGCAGGGGGCGTCATCCTGGAGTAGTAGTAGTAGTTGTTGTAGTGCTGGCTGGGCAAGGTGTAGAGATGGGGCCTGTGTGTGGATCAGTGATAAGCTGCTGCCTCCTCCTCTCAGTGGGTCTGGGTCTCTCGTGACCTGCTATGTAATGTTGTTGCTTCCCTGTCAGGTTATTTAACCCCCCAGACTTCGTATTACAACAGCCACTACTTCCCTAGCTGCCCACTCCGCTAACTATTACAGCCCTGCCGGAGACCCCCACTGTGGTGATAATAATAATATTTACATGGTATAAAACATTGTATTATTACCTATATACATTATACATACATTGTATCCTGCCCAAAAGTATCACAGAAGAGAGGACAGGAGACCCTCACCCTAATAATAATGACAAGGGACAAATATTTGTTGCACGTATCAGACTTTACAATTATTGGCATAACATAAGCAGACACAAATCATCTCTCTCTTATAGAGGAGACAAATATGTGGCGGGAATTTATGGCGTACAAAGAAAAAATTTCGTAAATTTATTGCACCATTTCAAACTTGATCTTTACACAGGAAATTTGCAACGTATTCATTCTTTTCTGTGTCCTAAAGAATTATAAATCATGCATATTATTAACCACACCCATTATAAACCACACCCATTAAAAACACGCCCATTATAAACCACGCCCATTTGGGTGTATATTTTACAAAGTGTTGTACCTGTCGTATTTTTCTGTCCTTTCTGGTACACACTGTTCATAAATATGTCATAAACGCCGTGCACCATAAAGTAGCCAGAAACGTGTCGGACTGCTATTGATCAATCTGCCCCGTTGTGTTATATATTTACATTTTACATAAGAATCACGGATACTTTATAGTTGGGAGTCTCCAAATTTTATTATATTCACAGAGAGAACTGAATTGGAAACAATTGATTGTAGTGTAAAACTTCACTTTTATTAAGATGTGAGTTAAAAATGGTAATAAACACCTAAAAAATTCCTTAGGGCAAAATACAAAAAGCCACACTAGTTTTACACTACAATCAATTGCTCTTTGATACCAGAGTTTCCAGTTCAGTTCTCTCTGTGAATATATTACCTTTTACATACATTGGGGCAGATTGATCAATAGCAGCCCGACACTTTTCTGTGTCAGATGATTTGTGTCTGCTTATGTTGAGGCAAACATTGTAGGGTTTTTGGTACGTGCCAAATATTTCTTCCTTACATCCTACAAGATAAGATTTTTGTCAACAGATTTTGTCCACATGTTTTGCTCCAAATATTTCTCTCATGTTGAGTCACAATTTTGGAGCTTCTAGAAACCCTCCATATTTATGAAGGTCCGTACAACAGATGTGAACGGGATTTGTAGTTTAAGATCGACAGTATTGATAAATGTGCCCCAATGTACCCTGCCTGTCTCCTGTGCGGTATAGATATATTGTACCCTGCCTGTCTCCTGTACAGTATAGATACATTGTACCCTGCCTGTCTCCTGTACGGTATAGATACATTGCACCCTGCCTGTCTCCTGTACAGTATAGATACATTGTACCCTGCCTGTCTCCTGTACGGTATAGATACATTGTACCCTGCCTGTCTCCTGTACGGTATAGATACATTGTACCCTGCCTGTCTCCTGTACGGTATAGATACATTGTACCCTGCCTGTCTCCTGTGCAGTATAGATACATTGTACCCTGCCTGTCTCCTGTACAGTATAGATACATTGTATCCTGCCTGTCTCCTGTACGGTATAGATACATTGTACCCTGCCTGTCTCCTGTACGGTATAGATACATTGTACCCTGCCTGTCTCCTGTACGGTATAGATACATTGTACCCTGCCTGTCTCCTGTACGGTATAGATACATTGTACCCTGCCTGTCTCCTGTACGGTATAGATACATTGTACCCTGCCTGTCTCCTGTACGGTATAGATACATTGTACCCTGCCTGTCTCCTGTACGGTATAGATACATTGTACCCTGCCTGTCTCCTGTACGGTATAGATACATTGTACCCTGCCTGTCTCCTGTACGGTATAGATACATTGTACCCTGCCTGTCTCCTGTACGGTATAGATACATTGTACCCTGCCTGTCTCCTGTACGGTATAGATACATTGTACCCTGCCTGTCTCCTGTACGGTATAGATACATTGTACCCTGCCTGTCTCCTGTACGGTATAGATACATTGTACTCTGCCTGTCTCCTGTACGGTATAGATACATTGTACCCTGCCTGTCTCCTGTACGGTATAGATACATTGTATCCTGCCTGTCTCCTGTACGGTATAGATACATTGTATCCTGCCTGTCTCCTGTACGGTATAGATACATTGTATCCTGCCTGTCTCCTGTACGGTATAGATACATTGTACCCTGCCTGTCTCTCCTGTACGGTATAGATACATTGTACCCTGCCTGTCTCTCCTGTACGGTATAGATACATTGTACCCTGCCTGTCTCCTGTACGGTATAGATACATTGTACCCTGCCTGTCTCTCCTGTACGGTATAGATACATTGTACCCTGCCTGTCTCCTGTACGGTATAGATACATTGTACCCTGCCTGTCTCCTGTACGGTATAGATACATTGTACCCTGCCTGTCTCCTGTACGGTATAGATACATTGTACCCTGCCTGTCTCCTGTAAGGTATAGATACATTGTATCCTGCCTGTCTCCTTTACGGTATAGATACATTGTACCCTTCCTGCTCTCCTGTACAGTATAGATACATTGTACCCTGCCTGTCTCCTGTACGGTATAGATACATTGTACCCTGCCTGTCTCTCCTGTACCGTATAGATACATTGTACCCTGCCTGTCTCTCCTGTACCGTATAGATACATTGTACCCTGCCTGTCTCCTGTACGGTATAGATACATTGTACCCTGCCTGTCTCCTGTACGGTATAGATACATTGTACCCTGCCTGTCTCCTGTAAGGTATAGATACATTGTACCCTGCCTGTCTCCTGTACGGTATAGATACATTGTACCCTGCCTGCTCTCCTGTACGGTATAGATACATTGTACCCTGCCTGTCTCCTGTACCGTATAGATACATTGTACCCTGCCTGTCTCTCCTGTACGGTATAGATACATTGTACCCTGCCTGTCTCCTGTACGGTATAGATACATTGTACCCTGCCTGTCTCCTGTAAGGTATAGATACATTGTACCCTGCCTGTCTCCTGTACGGTATAGATACATTGTACCCTGCCTGTCTCCTGTACGGTATAGATACATTGTACCCTGCCTGTCTCCTGTACGGTATAGATACATTGTACCCTGCCTGTCTCCTGTACGGTATAGATACATTGTACCCTGCCTGTCTCCTGTACGGTATAGATACATTGTACCCTGCCTGTCTCCTGTACGGTATAGATACATTGTACCCTGCCTGTCTCCTGTACGGTATAGATACATTGTACCCTGCCTGTCTCCTGTACGGTATAGATACATTGTACCCTGCCTGTCTCCTGTACGGTATAGATACATTGTACCCTGCCTGTCTCCTGTACGGTATAGATACATTGTACCCTGCCTGTCTCCTGTACGGTATAGATACATTGTACCCTGCCTGTCTCCTGTACGGTATAGATACATTGTACCCTGCCTGTCTCTCCTGTACGGTATAGATACATTGTACCCTGCCTGTCTCTCCTGTACGGTATAGATACATTGTACCCTGCCTGTCTCCTGTACGGTATAGATACATTGTACCCTGCCTGTCTCCTGTACGGTATAGATACATTGTACCCTGCCTGTCTCCTGTACGGTATAGATACATTGTACCCTGCCTGTCTCCTGTAAGGTATAGATACATTGTACCCTGCCTGTCTCCTGTAAAAGTATAGATACATTGTACCCTGCCTGTCTCCTGTAACGGTATAGATACATTGTACCCTGCCTGTCTCCTGTACGGTATAGATACATTGTACCCTGCCTGTCTCCTGTAACGGTATAGATACATTGTACCCTGCCTGTCTCCTGTACGGTATAGATACATTGTACCCTGCCTGTCTCCTGTACGGTATAGATACATTGTACCCTGCCTGTCTCCTGTACGGTATAGATACATTGTACCCTGCCTGTCTCCTGTACGGTATAGATACATTGTACCCTGCCTGTCTCCTGTACGGTATAGATACATTGTACCCTGCCTGTCTCCTGTACGGTATAGATACATTGTACCCTGCCTGTCTCTCCTGTACGGTATAGATACATTGTACCCTGCCTGTCTCCTGTACGGTATAGATACATTGCACCCTGCCTGTCTCCTGTACAGTATAGATACATTGTACCCTGCCTGTCTCTCCTGTACGGTATAGATACATTGCACCCTGCCTGTCCCCTGTACGGTATAGATACATTGTACCCTGCCTGTCTCCTGTACGGTATAGATACATTGTACCCTGCCTGTCTCCTGTACGGTATAGATACATTGTACCCTGCCTGTCTCCTGTACGGTATAGATACATTGTGCTCTGCCTGTCTCCTGTACGGTATAGATACATTGTATCCTGCCTGTCTCCTGTACGGTATAGATACATTGTATCCTGCCTGTCTCCTGTACGGTATAGATACATTGTATCCTGCCTGTCTCCTGTACGGTATAGATACATTGTATCCTGCCTGTCTCCTGTACGGTATAGATACATTGTACCCTGCCTGTCTCTCCTGTACGGTATAGATACATTGTACCCTGCCTGTCTCTCCTGTACGGTATAGATACATTGTACCCTGCCTGTCTCCTGTACGGTATAGATACATTGTACCCTGCCTGTCTCTCCTGTACGGTATAGATACATTGTACCCTGCCTGTCTCCTGTACGGTATAGATACATTGTACCCTGCCTGTCTCCTGTACGGTATAGATACATTGTACCCTGCCTGTCTCCTGTACGGTATAGATACATTGTACCCTGCCTGTCTCTCCTGTATGGTATAGATACATTGTACCCTGCCTGTCTCCTGTACGGCATAGATACATTGTACCCTGCCTGTCTCCTGTACGGTATAGATACAATGTACCCTGCCTGTCTCCTGTACGGTATAGATACATTGTACCCTGCCTGTCTCCTGTACGGTATAGATACATTGTACCCTGCCTGTCTCCTGTACGGTATAGATACATTGTACCCTGCCTGTCTCTCCTGTACGGTATGGATACATTGTACCCTGCCTGTCTCCTGTACGGTATAGATACATTGTACCCTGCCTGTCTCCTGTACGGTATAGATACATTGTACCCTGCCTGTCTCCTGTAAGGTATAGATACATTGTACCCTGCCTGTCTCATGTACCGTATAGATACATTGTACCCTGCCTGTCTCCTGTACGGTATAGATACATTGTACCCTGCTAGTCTCCTGTACGGTATAGATACATTGTACCCTGCCTGTCTCCTGTACGGTATAGATACATTGTACCCTGCCTGTCTCCTGTACGGTATAGATACATTGTACCCTGCCTGTCTCCTGTACGGTATAGATACATTGTACCCTGCCTGTCTCCTGTACGGTATAGATACATTGTACCCTGCCTGTCTCCTGTAAGGTATAGATACATTGTATCCTGCCTGTCTCCTGTACGGTATAGATACATTGTACTCTGCCTGTCTCCTGTACAGTATAGATACATTGTACCCTGCCTGTCTCCTGTACGGTATAGATACATTGTACCCTGCCTGTCTCTCCTGTACCGTATAGATACATTGTACCCTGCCTGTCTCTCCTGTACCGTATAGATACATTGTACCCTGCCTGTCTCCTGTACGGTATAGATACATTGTACCCTGCCTGTCTCCTGTACGGTATAGATACATTGTACCCTGCCTGTCTCTCCTGTACGGTATAGATACATTGTACCCTGCCTGTCTCCTGTACGGTATAGATACATTGTACCCTGCCTGTCTCTCCTGTACGGTATAGATACATTGTACCCTGCCTGTCTCCTGTACGGTATAGATACATTGTACCCTGCCTGTCTCCTGTACGGTATAGATACATTGTACCCTGCCTGTCTCCTGTACGGTATAGATACATTGTACCCTGCCTGTCTCTCCTGTATGGTATAGATACATTGTACCCTGCCTGTCTCCTGTACGGCATAGATACATTGTACCCTGCCTGTCTCCTGTACGGTATAGATACAATGTACCCTGCCTGTCTCCTGTACGGTATAGATACATTGTACCCTGCCTGTCTCCTGTACGGTATAGATACATTGTACCCTGCCTGTCTCCTGTACGGTATAGATACATTGTACCCTGCCTGTCTCTCCTGTACGGTATGGATACATTGTACCCTGCCTGTCTCCTGTACGGTATAGATACATTGTACCCTGCCTGTCTCCTGTACGGTATAGATACATTGTACCCTGCCTGTCTCCTGTAAGGTATAGATACATTGTACCCTGCCTGTCTCATGTACCGTATAGATACATTGTACCCTGCCTGTCTCCTGTACGGTATAGATACATTGTACCCTGCTAGTCTCCTGTACGGTATAGATACATTGTACCCTGCCTGTCTCCTGTACGGTATAGATACATTGTACCCTGCCTGTCTCCTGTACGGTATAGATACATTGTACCCTGCCTGTCTCCTGTACGGTATAGATACATTGTACCCTGCCTGTCTCCTGTACGGTATAGATACATTGTACCCTGCCTGTCTCCTGTAAGGTATAGATACATTGTATCCTGCCTGTCTCCTGTACGGTATAGATACATTGTACCCTGCCTGTCTCCTGTACAGTATAGATACATTGTACCCTGCCTGTCTCCTGTACGGTATAGATACATTGTACCCTGCCTGTCTCTCCTGTACCGTATAGATACATTGTACCCTGCCTGTCTCTCCTGTACCGTATAGATACATTGTACCCTGCCTGTCTCCTGTAAGGTATAGATACATTGTACCCTGCCTGTCTCCTGTAAAAGTATAGATACATTGTACCCTGCCTGTCTCCTTTAAAGTATAGATACATTGTACCCTGCCTGTCTCCTGTAAAAGTATAGATACATTGTACCCTGCCTGTCTCCTGTACGGTATAGATACATTGTACCCTGCCTGTCTCTCCTGTATGGTATAGATACATTGTACCCTGCCTGTCTCCTGTACAGTATAGATACATTGTACCCTGCCTGTCTCCTGTACGGTATAGATACATTGTACCCTGCCTGTCTCTCCTGTATGGTATAGATACATTGTACCCTGCCTGTCTCCTGTACAGTATAGATACATTGTACCCTGCCTGTCTCTCCTGTACGGTATAGATACATTGTACCCTGCCTGTCTCCTGTACGGTATAGATACATTGTACCCTGCCTGTCTCCTGTACGGTATAGATACATTGTACCCTGCCTGTCTCATGTAAAAGTATAGATACATTGTAATAACTTTGCTTTCCTGTTAGGGATTCTCATGACATCACTGTACCATGTGATAGAGGCGGGAAAGTGACATAATTGGGTCATGTGACCACTCTTCTAGTTCAGAACAGATACGTGTCAGCAGTTATGGAATGTGAGAGGATTTACAGCAAAGTCACCTCCAGCATTTCATCAGTCTACCATCTTACATGGAGTTTACAAGACCCTCATAATATACACCTCAGCTGCTGCAAAACCTCATCATACACACCTCAGATGCTGCAGAACCTCATCATACGCACCTCAGATGCTGCAGAACCTCATAATACGCACCTCAGCTGCTGCAGAACCTCATAATACGCACCTCAGCTGCTGCAGAACCTCATCCTAAACACCTCAGCTGCTGCAAAACCTCATAATACACACCTCAGCTGCTGCAGAACCTCATCCTACACACCTCAGCTGCTGCAGATCCTCATCATACACACCTCATCTGCTGCAGAACCTCATCCTACACACCTCAGCTGCTGCAGAGACCTCATCCTACACACCTCAGCTGCTGCAGATCCTCATCATACACACCTCAGCTGCTGCAGAACCTCATCCTACACACCTCATCTGCTGCAGAACCTCATCCTACACACCTCAGCTGCTGCAGAACCTCATAATACACACCTCAGCTGCTGCAGATCCTCATCATACACACCTCAGCTGCTCCAGAACCTCATCCTACACACCTCATCTGCTGCAGAACCTCATCCTACACACCTCAGCTGCTGCAGAACCTCATCCTACACACCTCAGCTGCTGCAGGACCTCATCCTACACACCTCAGTTGCTGCAGAACCTCATAATACTCACCTCAGCTGCTGCAGAACCTCATCCTACACACCTCAGCTGCTGCAGAACCTCATCCTACACACCTCAGCTGCTGCAGATCCTCATCATACACACCTCAGCTGCTGCAGAACCTCATCCTACACACCTCATCTGCTGCAGAACCTCATCCTACACACCTCAGCTGCTGCAGAACCTCATAATACACACCTCAGCTGCTGCAGATCCTCATCATACACACCTCAGCTGCTCCAGAACCTCATCCTACACACCTCATCTGCTGCAGAACCTCATCCTACACACCTCAGCTGCTGCAGAACCTCATCCTACACACCTCAGCTGCTGCAGAACCTCATCCTACACACCTCAGTTGCTGCAGAACCTCATCACACACACCTCAGATGCTGCAGAACCTCATCCTACACACCTCAGCTCCTGCAGAACCTCATTATACACACCTCAGCTGCTGCAGAACCTCATCCTACACACCTCAGCTGCTGCCAGAGACCTCATAATACACACCTCAGCTGCTGCAGAACCTCATAATACACACCTCAGCTGCTGCAGAACCTCATCCTACACACCTCAGCTGCTGCAGAACCTCATCCTACACACCTCAGCTGCTGCAGAACCTCATCCTACACACCTCAGCTGCTGCAGAACCTCATCATACACACCTCAGCTGCTGCAGAACCTCATCATACACACCTCAGCTGTTGCTCTGGATGTTCCTTCCATCCTTACATGTCAGGATTTACAGACTTTTTCTTTATTCATGTTTTCAGTAATAAAAATGTTTGGAGTCTTAGTAAAAGTGAATATTTATTTCTGGTTATTGACATGACCATTCTGTAAGAGGGGCAGAGCTCACGTTTCATGAATCTTCTAGGCCCACTCCCCCATGTCCTTCTTCATACAACTTCTTCTCTATGGCTCCCATGTCCCTCCTCGTGTCTCCACTAATAAAGCTCCTAATCCCCCTATACGTCCATGTCCCTCACCTGGAAGCTTCTATACCTCCTCCCTATGTCCACCATCATCCTCATTTATTTCCCCATCTGTCATGGAAGAATTTGTGTAGAAATTTCTTGCGCTCCACTCTCTCTTTTCGGGGATTGCGTTCCTCTGACATTCTGAAGTTGACATTTAGTAGGACCTTATGGATCAGGTTGAGGAACTGCAGATGTCTTCCCAGGGTTTTCAGATTGTCTTCCTGGGTGTAATTCTCCACAGAAAAGATTTCCTCAGCCCCCATCCCCTCAAAGATGTCTCGGAATTTGGAGAATGGGCCGCTTGTCTTGTGGGTGAGGACAATGATCGGGAAGATTCCTGTTTAGTGGAGAAGAAGCATTCAGTATGAAGAAATAGATACAGATACAGAAGAGACAGAGAAAGAAAGAGATACAAAGAGAGGGGGAGATGGAGAGAAAGAGAGACGAAGAAAGAGAGATACAAAGAGAGAGGGAGAGAGAAAGAGGGAGAGAGGGAGGGATTGAGACAGAAAGAGACAGATGAAGAAAGAAAGAGAGACAGCTGCAGAGAAAGAGAGAGAAAGAAAGAGAGCAAGAAAGAGGGAGAGAGAGAGCGAGAGAGGGAGAGAGAGACAGCAGGAGAGAGTGAGAGAGAAAGAAAGAGAAACACAGAGAGGGAGGGGGAGAGAGGGAGAAAGAGAAGAGAGAGAAAGAGAGTAAGGGAGAGAGAGAGAGAGAGAGAGAGAGGGAGGGAGAGAGAGAAGAAAGAGCAGAGGGGAGAGAGAGACAGTGGCAGAGAGAAGAGAGAGAGGGGGAGAGAGAGAGAGAGAGAGAGAGAGAGAGGGGGGAGAGAGAGGGGGAGAGAGAGAGAGAGAGGGAGATGGAGGGAGAGACTGAAAGAAAGAGACAGAGGGAGAGAGAGAGAGAGACAGTGGCAGAGAGAAAACAGAGACAGAGAGAGAGAGAGAGAGAGAGAGAGAGAGAGAGAGAGAGAGAGAGAGAGAGAGAGAGAGAGAGAGAGAGAGAGAGAGAGAGAGAGAGAGAGACTGAAAGAAAGAGACAGAGGGAGAGAGAGAGACAGTGGCAGAGAGAAAGACAGAGAGGGAGAGAGAGAGAGAGAGAGAGAGACAGAGAGAGAGAGAGAGAGAGAGAGAGAGAGAGAGAGAGAGAGAGAGAGAGAGAGAGAGAGAGAGAGAGAGAGAGAGAGAGAGAGACAGAGGGAGAGAGAGAGAGACAGAGAGAGAGAGAGACAGAGAGGAGAGAGGAAAGAGAGAGAGGGGAGAGGAGAGAGAGGAGAGAGAGAGAGAGAGAGAGAGAAGAGAAAGAGAGAGAGAGGGGAGGGGAAGGGAGAAGAGAGAGAGAGAAAGAGAGAGGGGGAGAGAGAGGAGAGGAAGAGAGAAGAGAAAAGAGAGGGGGGAGGGGGGAGGGGGAGAGAGAGAGGGAGAGAGGGGGGGAAGGGGAGAGGGGGGAGAGAGAGGAGGAGAGGGAGAGAGGGGGGGGGGGAGAGGAGGAGAGGGGGGGGGGGGGGGGGGGGGGGGGGGAGGGAGAGGGAGGGAGAGAGAGAGAGAGAGAGAGAGAGAGAGAGAGAGAGAGAGAGAGAGAGAGAGAGAGAGAGAGAGGGAGAGAGAGAGAGAGAGAGAGAGAGAGAGAGAGAGAGAGAGAGAGAGAGAGAGAGAGAGAGGGAGAGAGAGAGAGAGAGAGAGAGAGAGAGAGAGAGAGAGAGAGAGAGAGAGAGAGAGAGAGGGAGAGAGAGAGAGAGAGAGGGAGGAAAGGGAGGGAGAGAGAGAGAGAGAGGGACAGGGAGAGAGAGAGAGAGAGAGAGAGAGAGAGAGAGAGAGAGAGAGAGAGAGAGAGAGAGAGAGAGAGAGAGAGAGAGAGAGAGAGAGAGAGAGAGAGAGAGAGAGAGAGAGAGAGAGGGAGAGAGAGAGAGAGAGGGAGAGAGAGAGAGAGAGAGAGAGAGAGAGAGAGAGAGAGAGAGAGAGAGAGAGAGAGAGAGAGAGAGAGAGAGAGAGAGAGAGAGAGAGAGAGAGAGAGAGAGAGAGAGAGAGAGGGAGGGAGAGACTGAAAGAAAGAGACAGAGGGAGAGAGAGAGACAGTGGCAGAGAGAAAGACAGAGCGGGAGGGAGAGAAAGAGAGAGGGAGAGAGAGAAAGAAAGAGAGAAATAGACAGAGACACAGAGAGGGGTCTTTATATCAGTAATGGCCCCACAGTATCCAGTACATGGTGTCGCAAACTGGAGCCATGACTGCAGGTGAGCTGAGGAGGAGGAGACCCGCTGTCCTCTCCAGACTGTGTTACTAGTCCGAGGCCCATGTGCTGTCTGTGTCCTCACAGTGACCACCCATGTGCACCACGACCTCTCTCTATTACTGGACAACATGCACCTTAGGTGTCTCTTTACTCTGGTCCCACCTACACTTCTGAATCTTTATACTAAAGGTCCATATGCACTTTCTGCCTTTCTTTACTGTGTTTCTCTGTTGGGGGGTGGCTTATGCACCTTTTGCCTCTCATTATTGGGGATCCCTATGCACCTCTGCTTTTTTGTACTAAAGACCCATATGCACCTTTTGCCTCTATACTGGGGGCCCATATGACAATCAGGAGAGCTAGATTTATTAATCTATGAAACAAATGGTCAACAGGTCCAGACCGTGCATAGTGAAGCCCACCCATGACCAGAGACCATCAATGTAGATATTATCACTAATGACTACGTTCACCATCACTATTTGTGATGAACCGACCCTCAGTTTTATATCTTTCTTGGAAGTGTGTTTTACTTGCTTAGGTCAGTCCTTCCCCCACTTGGAATGCGGTGCTTTAGTGGAGTCCACATTGCTGGACGATACGCTTCACTGGTTTTATGTGTGTTCATTGGAGATGGCTTGCTATAGCCAGACACTTTTATTATCCCTGGCCAGATGGGATGGGGGATAGCAAGCCTTAACTTCACCCTTCTCTCCGAGGGTTCTGCAAAGGTGGGAGAAGGGGGGCTGCCTGGGTGCAAGGGGTGGGTGGAGCACTAGCCATATGCTGTGGGCAGACCTGGATTCTGGGGTCATTCAGCAAAGAGGCAGTAAGGAGCTCTGATCTGGGAGAAGATGAGAGGGCCTGCCCTACTGAGGAATGCTTTGAGGGCCTAGTTCTGGACAGCATGTAGAAGGATTGTTTTATGCAACTTGCTTAAGCTTGCGCCCTAGGCCCAAAACTCTGCTGTGGCCTAGAGAAACGGACTACGAGCCTATGCCGGTATTTTCTCTATCTTTTAATTCCCCTGTTTATTTTTGTGTATTGTATCATCGCTCCTTTGCTTGTATGTTTATGCTTGATCGTATTAATATTGTATATTTCTGTATATGCTATTAATTCATACCGACCCACTTGGGTTATTAAACATATAAAATTTATATCGCTCATTTCGTTTTATCCTATGACCCAGTCTACTCACGGTGTGTGAGTGGGAGGTTAAGAAAGAAGTTTGATCGCAGGCGTGCCAGGCGGCTGGGCGAGGCGATATTCTTCACACTATTATATCACTATTGTGACGCTTCTGCATGCAAATCAGCTCATCAGTCGGGACACTCTTCTGTTATTTGGTATAACTGCTGTGATTTTCCTCCATGTCAATGGGGGAGGGAGATATCTGTTATTGTATGCCCCATCGCTGACAATCATCCCCATTACTGAAACGTCCGTTGGATCTGGGATTGAGTTTTACATCTATCAACAAACACTGATAATTTTATCTCGTTACATCACTGTGCACAGATCATATAAGGTCATCACAGTCTCTCTCTAGACCATGAAGAGTGGCGTCCTCTCCATTATCTATATGTCCGCCCATCCTATAGAAAAAGTAATGGAAGCATTCTCCATAAAGAATTGATGATGGGTGCAAATGTGTCTTATACCCTAAAGGAACTTACCTTAAAAGTAAAAAGTCACTTTAGACACCAGGTTCTGTTTTTAATTTTTAGTATCTACCTGTTAGGTCTCGACAGGTTTTAAGGAAGGTCTTGATTTCCGCCACCTCGTTTGCTGCGATTTCTCTCTTCACGCTGTAAACAAACATTATGTTGAGATTTCTTACAGACATTGTGTAACCCCTCATATAGCAGTGTTCCCCATCCATAAGTGGTGTAAGTGGTAGCAGTCACCACCAGGCCCTGGATCCTAAGTGGGCCCTAAAGATCCTTTTGTCACATAAAATATACCACTATTGTAATTTGGCACAAGGTAAGTAGGGGCTCCACTACATACTTCAAGTTACACCTCCGCCCTCCATTGTCATTGGGTAGCCAGGTTCTAATAAGGGGTCAATACCATCCTTACTGGATGGGGGTGCACATGTGACCATCATCTGAGTATATTCTCGATCTTATGACATTTTATATTGAGAGCTAAAGGTGGACAACGGACAAGGAACAATTTCAGATCCCGATAGTAAAGAGGTGTTGATCTTCACACTGTTGGCAACCATTCACATTAAGATCTATGTCTAATAATAGCAAGACCATTAACCCCATGTAGACAATCTCACACCATGCATCGTCCTTACCTATAGACATATACTGGCACAATAATGTCGCTGATGTTTGGCTCTATATCAGAGTCTTCCATGCGATCCAATACAACATCAAACTCCTTTGTCCATTCAACGCCACTATTCAACGGGACAAAGTTTGCTGGAGCAAAAAAATAAAAAAATAGATCTGAAAATGAACTATAGGGAATTCCAAAATAACCCAAAATCCACCCCCTTCACCTCAGGCAATACTCTGCACCAACCCCAATAACCTCTTGTCTCTGATGATTTCTCTTTCCTCCACAGTTTAGTCACGTAAATATATAACATATTAGAGTCGAGTAAGAAGGTTCCTTCTATCTGATCAGTCCTTGATATCATCCACCTCATGGACATAGATGACCATCGTCATAATGTAATAGAAGTCTACTGCCATTGACTTTAAGTCTGGCAACCATGGATGGAGGGAGCACAACAATCAAAAGAATGTGCTTTATCCGAGTCTGAGAGAAGTCTACGTCTGGCTTTCTACTTATTATGGATATTGGTATGGCCCATCTCATGATTATGTTCCTTTTTGTTTGTGCAACTTAACAAGGAACCTGGCCAACAAAAGTGAATGCCACTTACCCAATTGGGTGTAAAACTCTCCAGTCTCGAAGGTGTTTAGCGTGGCACATCCTCGGTTGTCCACCATGGTGATTGTATGGGTGAGTGGGTAGGTGTTCCTTACAGTGGTGAGGCCACCATCAGCTGAGCCAGATGCAGCATGTGCTATGAACTCCTTGTCATGGAGAGTGTATTTGCAGGAGTTGATCAAAGATGATTTTCCATGTCCCAGGAAGCCCATGAGCTGGATGAGGACTCGATTGTAGCCTTGGTTTCCCAGGGGGCAGTTATTCAGGGAATAAGTTAATATGTATTGCTTCAGCTGCTCAATATCCATCTCTGTCTTCTATATAGGATATGAGAGATCACACAGTAAGCAGACTGAACAAAGTGAAGTGAAAGTAAAAGGGGTGGAGATTTTATGTGCTGGCGGGAAAATGACTCTGTAAAGCAGCAGTGACTGAACACACACCACACATTTATACTGCTACAGATTCAGGCTTGTTTTACTGTGAAATTGAACTCCATCCAGATCTCAACATTTCTCAGGATCACATGAATATACTTTGACTTTACAGTTCAGGTTTTGGTATAAATATGTTATAAGGAATCTCTATTATCCTTAGCTCTTCTATGTCTTACTACAGAGAAACAGACTATACGCTACAGTGCTCACCGAGTGACTGCAACATAATCGTTCTCAGATTGTGAACCTCTCAGAATTCATTTTGTTGTGGGTTTGGCCAGTTCAGGTCTGTGATCACAAGGTCCAAGATTCGTTTCAGATGGGACAAGTTCTTACAGCTCCTAGGAACCTATCTATAATACATAGTGTATGACACTGTCAGGACTCCTAGGACTATATATCTATAATACATAGTATATGACATTGTCAGGGCTCCTAGGACTATATATCTATAATACATAGTGTATGACACTGTCAGGGCTCCTAGGACTATATATCTATAATACATAGTGTATGACACTGTCAGGACTCCTAGGACTATATATCTATAATACATAGTATATGACATTGTCAGGTCTCCTAGGACTATATATCTATAATACATAGTGTATGACACTGTCAGGGCTCCTAGGACTATATATCTATAATACATAGTGTATGACACTGTCAGGACTCCTAGGACTATATATCTATAATACATAGTATATGACATTGTCAGGGCTCCTAGGACTATATATCTATAATACATAGTGTATGACACTGTCAGGGCTCCTAGGACTATATATCTATAATACATAGTGTATGACACTGTCAGGACTCCTAGGACTATATATCTATAATACATAGTATATGACATTGTCAGGGCTCCTAGGACTATATATCTATAATACATAGTGTATGACACTGTCAGGGCTCCTAGGACTATATATCTATAATACATAGTGTATGACACTGTCAGGACTCCTAGGACTATATATCTATAATACATAGTATATGACATTGTCAGGGCTCCTAGGACTATATATCTATAATACATAGTGTATGACACTGTCAGGGCTCCTAGGACTATATATCTATAATACATAGTGTATGACACTGTCAGGGCTCCTAGGACTATATATCTATAATACATAGTGTATGACCCTGTCAGGACTCCTAGGATTATATATCTATAATACATAGTGTATGACACTGTCAGGACTCCTAGGACTATATATCTATAATACATAGTATATGACATTGTCAGGGCTCCTAGGACTATATATCTATAATACATAGTGTATGACACTGTCAGGGCTCCTAGGACTATATATCTATAATACATAGTGTATGACACTGTCAGGACTCCTAGGACTATATATCTATAATACATAGTGTATGACACTGTCAGGGCTCCTAGGACTATATATCTATAATACATAGTGTACGACACTGTTAGGGCTCCTAGGACTATATATCTATAATACATAGTGTATGACACTGTCAGGACTCCTAGGACTATATATCTATAATACATAATGTATGACACTGTCAGGACCCCTAGGACTATATATCTATAATACATAGTGTATGACACTGTCAGGGCTCCTAGGACTATATATCTATAATACATAGTATAGAATACTCTTTGGGCTCCTAGGAACCTGCCTATCCGATTTCCAGCTTTTTTATGGTAAACACAGCTGAAGTTATGTCATAGTCACAGTGACATGTATGTCTATAGAAAAACGGAACGTAAGCGGAGGATACAAACTCAGAGTTTAACCAAACACTGCGCTGACACTTTTATGCCTTTTAACATTTAAGATTCCCCATATAATACCTTTTTTTCGGGAAAGGTGTTTGCCCATGGCATTTTATCCAAGATGCTTGGATTTATACCTAGTACATGGAGCATGTTTCACTGCCTAATGTATGGCACCTAGATATCCTGTTTATACATGGCTGCCTATTTTGTTCAGCAGATTGTCTGTTCTATTAAGGCTTGTTTTATAGGATCAGGTGACCTTACAAGGTTTCTCTGTGTGAATTCACATCTTTCTTGTATATTTTACTAATCATATTATGGTTGTTGTGTTTTCTTCTTTGTTTCTTTTTTTCACTTATTAACATTTATTATGGACAGTATTAGAGGACATTGTAGGACACATACACACCATACATCCTCTACGATACTGCCATCTACTAGACCTTTTCCATATAAATACCTTATTTTTCTTACCTATGAAAGGTGGTTTATGTTTTTAAATGTTTCTAATCTTGTGCGCTTAATAAAGATTTTCCATACATTTTCGTTATATCAAGAGTTTAGCGTTTTTTATGTTCTACAACTTGTTTGTCTTGGTTTTCTTACAGATGTTTAGTATGTCCGAGACGCACCGGTCGTGCCCACTATGTCATATTTATGGCATGCCTGTGGCTTTTTAGACACACATGGTGGTTATATTGCAAAAAGCATTAGCTTTGTAGAAAAATTAGGCCATTATGATGACTTCTAAAGGCTTTATTTGGGAGACAAATTTGTTGTGCGCTAAGTTGATATGTGATAAAGAATTGACTTCTCGATATAAAGGCTACCAAACATTATTCCTCTATTGGAGTAATTGTGAAACCAAAATGGTTTTGGTTTCTTTGATGCCATCACTGTATCACCAACAGTGTGGTATAGTGGAATGTGATGGTGGACCAGGCCGGAGGACATGTCAGCCTGAGTGGTGACAGTGGTGGTAGGTGTGGAAAGATGAGTGGTAGTATGGAATGGAATAATATGATGGACAAGGCCGCAGGACAAGACTGTCTGAGTGGTGGTAGTCGGGCTCACACAGCACAGATATCCTCCCTCCCTCCTAAGATTTCTATCACTATCTGCCAGTCATTAACTCTGACTGAAGTTTGTTCTAATTCTCTTACTCCTGGGATTCTCTAGCTGTATTATCAGTTTTTGCTGTATTTTGACGAAGAAAATGGAGAAATTGCTCTGTATCATGAAGCGATGGATAACACATCCATCCCCTACTTCCCCCATCACTGAAATGCCTCGGGTTCCTGTCCACAGCTACTTATATACTGTATGTGGCTAAGAGACTGTCAGGTGATGTCAGGTGACACCAGAATGTGTCAGTGACTCACAGACACATGTATATTCTATATTTTCACTGCAAAATGCATGTTGCGGAGGCCATTTTAGTTTTTCCAAAATGAATGACCTTTTATTCAGAGTCATTAAAAACATCATTTACAGGGTCATTAATAATATTGTAAAAAGCATGTGCATTGTTTCTACCAAAGTGATAAAAATCCAATGTCTTAACATGTGTAGAACATACCTGAATACAATTAATAGCAAAATCTGGGACATGAAATAGTCATGCTAAAGTAATATAGCCTCTTTACTTCTTCACAATCTAGAAACATTTCTACTAAACAGTGTTTCATTCACCTGATAGAAGGCTTTTGGCTAAAAAATCACAAAGCAGCAGCCAGCTGGACAATTGCAAATGATGCAGATAGATGGCCCCTGTGACTACACTACTTTTCACTGTCCGCAGCAGAGATTTCCCAAGGTGGCAGATTAATGATGTCACTATGGTCCACAAAAGCTTTCATTAGAAAACAAATCAGAAGAAGATTCAGTTACAGTGGGGAAAAAAAGTATTTAGTCAGCGACCAATTGTGCAAGTTCTCCCACTTATAAAGATGAGGCCGGCCTGTAATTGTCATCATAGGTAGACCTCAACTATGAGAGACAAAATGAGAAAACTAATCCAGAAAGTCACATTGTCTGATTTTTAAAGAATTTATTTGCAAATTATGATGGAAAATAAGTATTTGGTCAATAACAAAAGTTCATCTCAATACTTTGTTCTATCTCCTTTGTTGGCAATGACAGAGGTGAAACGTTTCCTGTAAGTCCTCACAAGGTTGGCACACACTGTTGCTGGTATGTTGGCCCATTCCTCCATGCAGATCTCCTCTAGAGCAGGGATGTTTTGGGGCTGTCGCTGGGCAACACGGACTTTCTACTCCCTCCAAAGGTTTTCTATGGGGCTGAGATCTGGAGACTGGCTAGGCCACTCCAGGACCTTGAAATGCTTATTACGAAGCCACTCCTTTGTTGCCCTGGCGGTGTGCTTGGGATCATTGTCATGCTGAAAGACCCAGCCACGTTTCATCTTCAATGCCCTTGCTGATGGAAGGAGGTTTGCACTCACAATCTCACCATACATGGCCCCATTCATTCTTTCATGTACACGGATCAGTCGTCCTGGTCCCTTTGCAGAGAAACAGCCCCATACATGATGTTGCCACCCCCATGCTTCACAGTAGGTATGGTGTTCTTTGGATGCAACTCAGCATTCACTCTCCTCCAAACACCACGAGTTGTGTTTCTACCAAACAGTTCTACTTTGGTTTCATCTGACCATATGACATTCTCCCAATACTCTTCTGGAACATCCAAATGCTCTCTAGCAAACTTCAGACGGGCCCGGATATGTACTGGCTTAAGCAGGGGGACACGTCTGGCACTGCAGGATCTGAGTCCCTGGCGGCGTAGTGTGTTACTGACGGTAGCCTTTGTTACGTTAGTCCCAGCTTTCTGCAGGTCAGTCACTAGGTCCCCCCGTGGGGTTCTGGGATTTTTGCTCACCGTTCTTGTGATCATTTTGACCCCACGGGGTGAGATCTTGCGTGGAGCCCCTGATGGAGGGAGATTATCAGTGGTCTTGTATGTCTTCCATTTTCTAATTATTGCTCCCACAGGTGATTTCTTCACACCAAGCTGCTTGCCTATTGCAGATTCAGTCTTCCCCGCCTGGTGCAGGGCTACCATTTTGTTTCTGGTCCTTCCACAGCTCTTTGGTCTTCACCATAGTGGAGTTTGGAGTGTGACTGTTTGAGGTTGTGTCTTTTATACTGATAACAATGTCACACAGGAGCCATTACTACAGGTAATGAGTGGAGGACAGAGGAGCCTCTTAAAGGAGAAGTTACAGGTCTGTGAGAGACAGAAATCTTGCTTGTTTGTAGGTGACCAAATACTTATTTTCCACCATAGTTTGCAAATAATTTCTTAAAAAAATCAGACAATGTGATTTTCTGGATTTGTTTTCTCATTTTGTCTCTCATAGTTGAGGTCTACCTATGATGACAATTACAGGCCGGCCTCATCTTTATAAGTGGGAGAACTTGCACAATTGGTGGCTGACTAAATACTTTTTTTTCCCCACTGTATATCAAGTTCCAAATCAGATGCCGGTGCCTGGAAAGAAAATGTTGTTGTGCAACCTTTGTGCAGTTTTAGACGTGGATCCAGATAGAGTTGCCCTGTAGCCTGACTGCTGTAGGTGTCTTCAGCAATAGCGGAAAAGGCTCCTCCCATCTGGGTTATGAGGACTTGTCAAGATGATGTCTGACCACCAATCAATTGCCAGCATGTAGAAAGTATTACAAATACATGGTGTCTTGGTCAGGTAGTGAAGTGAAGACCTTTATATGTAAATCAGTATTCAATGTAACTTCAGAACATAATCCAAAGGTCCATGTGCTAAACAGAATAATGAGGAAAATATCATCTTATCTCAAGAGCTGAAAAGTATCACAAAGGGTGACAAGTTCAGAGGTTTGCAGTGTGAGCCTCATAAACATCAATGCCAGACTTAATGCCTGAGTACAATTTAACCCTTTCTGTTCACAGACGTTAGTAATTTTGATTTTCAGAGTAGTTATAGCATTCAGTCTTACCCCTTGTAACACAGTAACATACAGTCTGAAATTTTTCCAGAAAATGAAGTATTTATTGCAGAAAATTATTGCAGTTACACGTTTTGTTATACACACGTTTATTTCCTTTGTGTGTATTATAACAACACAAAAAAACAAAAAAAAAGGCAAACTGGACATAATTTTACACAAAACTCCAAAAATTGGACAGACACAATTGTGGGTAAATAACTTTGTTTCCAGCATGTGATGCTCATTCAAACTTTCCTGTGGCAAGTAACAGGTGTGGGCAATATAAAAATCACACCTGACACCAGATAGAAAGGAGAGAAGTTGTCTCAATCTTTGCATTGTGTGTCTGTGTGTATCACAAAGTGTCACACTAAGCATGGAGAACAGAAAGAGGAGAAGAGAACTGTCTGAGCACCTGAGAACAAAAATTGTGGAAAATTATCAACAATCTCAAGGTTACAAGTCCATCTCCAGAGATCTTGATGTCCCTTTGTCCAAAGTACACAACAAAACCCAGAAGTTTATACCTCATGGATGGTGGATAAGCAGCCCCAATCACGTTCCAAAGAAATTCTATCTGTCCTGCAGGGGGCATCAGTATCAGTGCCAACTACCCAGCAGCCTCCACATTTGTATGAAAGGCTATGGCAGGAGAGCCAGGAGGAGCCACTGCTGACACAGAGACGCTGGAGACTTCTGAAGTGGCTGCTATCAGCAATGAGTCAGCGCCATCTAAATCCCATTGTACACCTGGGGAGACATCTTACAATTGCTGTTGGGAGACGAAGGAGCCTTCAAATATCAGAGACCTGGAGCAGATTGTAGGAGAAGAGGCTCCAAAATACCAGCTGAGAGGTGGAAGAAGCTTGTTGGTGGTTATAGGAAGCCATTGAGTTCAGGGATTATTTCCAAAGGGTCTGCAGACCTATATTAAGCTGAGTGTGGGGGGAATTTTGTCCAGCCTATTTTTGGAATTTTGCTTGAAATTATATAATTTTTGGCTTTTTTTTTCTCATTTTTTGTAGTTTTTCCAATACACATACTGTAAAATACATAAACCTGTGTATACGATGTAATTGAAATAATTTACTGGAAGGATTTCAGCCATGACTGTAGTTAGTTTGGTTGATAAAAGACTATATGTCCATCAAGTTCAACCAGAGGATAATAGGATGAGACGTTGTATCCCTAAGTCTGCCATATGTAGCTGTATTACCTGTCCTGTGTGCACCCTGATCACTGTCTATCATCTCTGGGACCCCAAATCTACAGATAATTCCTGACAGTATTTCCTGGCAGTAGCTTCGGCTGTTGTCTTTCTGACCGGCCATGTCTCTACTTACTCCAAAAAGACATCCACCCACACAAGCACTTACTCAGACACTTTTCACTTTGATCATTGTAAGAAATCAATTTGGAACGGGTACAGAGTTTTTGAGGAGCTTTCACAGATTTTCCTACATTACATTTTTAAGCACATCCGCATCACTGACAGCAGATGGTTGGGAATGAGGTAAACCCAGCAGCGTATCACACCAGGTGACATAGCAGCCAGGTAGGGGAACAAGGACCTGAGAGTAACAGGGTGTCACTACCATATCTGTACCATATCAATTTTTTTTTTCCCTGCTGAACAGCCCAAGATGGCGCCTGAGGCTGCTTCGAACTCTAAAGAGCAAGACAATGAGTCAGATATGGAAAGGACCACAGGGGACCAAAGTGACCCTGCATCTTCCCTCTTCACTAGGTCCTTTAAAAAAAAAAAAAAAAAAATCACTCTTGCAAGATGTACGGTCGATCATGCAAGACATGAAGCCAAGGCCCCATGTTAAGAAAACATAGCGTTTTTGTTGCAGATTTTGCTGTGATTTTTTGAGCCAAAGTCAGGAGTGGATCTAACAGGAGGGAAACATCTACGAGCTGATTTTTGCACAAAAAACATGGCACCTTCTAAGCACTAAAATCAACGACTTGAAATTGTCTCAGTCACTGACTATAACTTTCACTGGCACACTTACAGACCAGGTCACCACCAACATGGAGCAAATAAATAGTCCTTCTGCAAATTGAAGACCAAGAAAATTTTAGTAGCAGGTTCAAAATCCACATAAAGGGCTTACCTAAAAGATGAGAACTTGTAACCTCTGCTACTAGAACTACTAAAATATACGAATAAACGAATACCATTTACCATTCATACCACTGATTTGCATACAAGGTACACCACATAATACGCAAACATTGGCACATCCTACGTGAAGCCTTTCCAGAAACACAGGAATTTCAAGAGAGATTTCTCCCATGTTACAGGAGACCTAAAAATCTCCGTGATCAATTGGTCAAAGCAGACATTGGTTCCTCCTTGAGGATACTGAGACAACAGCTCCTGAGCACTCCAAGGCATGGCACCTTCCCATGTTTGTCCTGTTTACAGTGCTCTAATATACTCAAGGTAGAGAACGTATATCATCCCCACACAGGGCAGACATTTAAGATCAGGGACTATTTCACATGCGACTCCAATCGCTTAGCGTATCTTATCAAATGTCCATGCGGTCTTGCATACATTGGGGAAACCATCCAACGTGTGCGAGACTGCATTAAACAACACAAATCCAATATACCATGCCGAAATTTGTTACTACCACTTCCATTCCATTTTACACAACACAATCACACAATAGCACAGTTACAATTTCAGGTTTTGGAACAAGTTCAAACCCCACGGAGAGGAGGCAATAGCGTACAGATGCTCAAACGGAGAGAGGCCTTCTGGATCCATAAGCTACAAACTATGGAACCGTTAGGGTTAAACTGGGAATATGAGATTTCATCATTTTTGTAACCTTGGATATAAAACTTCCATCGTCTCATGATTGGGATCACTGTATACATGGACTCCAATTTCATTCCTGCTATCATCATAACATATATTTTCTCATCTCTAAGATATATCCTACACCTATCATCCCCGTTTATTATACTATGCAGCTTCAGCGTATTCACTTTGTTATGGAGACCTTTTGCCCCATTTCCGTTGGCCCCCGTTGTGTGGCATACTCTTTCTGCCCATAAACGCAGGCGCTGTAACCTCCGCTATTGCGAGAACTCTGAAAAACTCGGTGGTGTTGAGGTTTACAATGAACCGATCTATAGCGCATGAGCTCCCACTATTGCGGGATTTCCTATACCACGCATTGCCCAAGCGCGCACTACGCAGTGTCAGACAACGCTAGCACTTCCCTTCAAGGATTTAAGGATGGTGTGAACAGCGCCATTCCATACTATACCTACAACGCTGACAGCATTATTACCCCTCAGTTTACCCAAGACCAACGGTAAGTCTCCATACTTTTGGCCCATAAAAATATGCCCTGTAGCCTGCAACAACCCCTCCCTGCTGAATAAGTGACCTAATCCCCTATTTTTACCATTCTGCAGCTTACCTTATCCACTATATCATTCTCTTGTATGATATACTTGACACAAGATTCACCACGAGTCTATTGGTATGTATCTGTTATCTTTTATATCTCTTGTACATCTCCGACATATGTCACTTCCTTTAATCCCTGGATCACTTATAATCCTCCACTTTCTGCATTTCCCTTAATTTATATATTACAGATACTCTTCCATCTTTTGGATCATAACATATTAGTCGTATCAATCTGACAAATGTTGTTAATGCTTCTAGTGCCATGTTACAGTACCATGACTATGAATGTATTGATGCACCCTGTCTAAATCACTTGGGATTGATGACCTGCTTATATGTTTCCATTTACCTAACAACTTACTGCTCTATGCATGGGACTATTGTACAATACCTATATTGTAGATTTGATATTTATTCACACTTTTTATCACCTTTATATATGTATTTACACTGATTACTTCTTTACTGTACATTGTAGAGTTAGACGAAGGCCATATAAAAGGCCGAAACGTTACTCACTACTCTGCCAAGGAAAGTTGTTACTTTGTGTTACGAATTAAAACACCAACACCTTTGAAATAACCTCTCTGGATGTGGAATCTAAATCTGGGCACAGGTACTACAGCTGACTGATATAGCGCCCCCTATCTCTAGTGCTTGGTACAATGCACAGGATGTCTCTTGTCATCGCTGTCACTGACTATATGTGTGCACTGTCCTCAGGGTAAAATTAATCTGAAAGACATTATCAATGAGCTCGAGACTCTTGTAGCAAATGATAGAAATTGTAAAATCCTGACTGAGGATCTTGAAACAAGTCTTAAAACGAGTTCAGAAAGTGATCCCATCATTGATATTAAGTACCCCTACATTATAATAATGTACCCCTACAATAACATTATAATTATCAGTGAGGGCACCCCGGATCCCAGCGTCAGGAACCTGTGAGTAGAGAGGAAAGTTTTAGTCTGACCTCTATCATTGTGACATCACTGTTGTCCATAAATGCTAACCCAGTCACTGATAGGAGGTTGACAGAACCCCACCCCCCAGTATTGGCGTGTAGCATTGTATATAGTGAACGTTGTGGCACTCAGTAACACTCTACCTGTCTCACCACAGGAAAATCTAAAAAAGGACAAGATTTTCAACAAGGTTTTGGATGGTTTGACACAAGAGAATTTGTTCTCTTCGCCTCCCTGGCCATCGTCATGGAAAATATTTAAGACGTCTTATATCACTAGAAAGTCTGTAAGCAAAAGATTTAGACTCATCGTCCAGCTGATTCTTCTAAGGGTTGTACTGTATCACAAAGTAATGGGGGAAAGAAAAGTCATTGAAGACATCAGAGGAAGGGAAGAAGGGTCATTGGGGTATCAGGGGAAGGGAAGAAGGGTCCTTGGGGTATCAGGAGAAGGGAAGAAGGGTCATTGGGGTATCAGAGGAAGGGAAGAAGGGTCATTAGGGTATCAGGGGAAGAGGAGAAGGGTCATTGGGGTATCAGAGGAAGGGAAGAAGGGTCATTGGGGTATCAGAGGAAGGGGAGAAGGGTCATTGGGGTATCAGAGGAAGGGAAGGAGGGTCATTGGGGTATCAGAGGAAGGGGAGAACGGTCATTGGGGTATCAGAGGAAGGGAAGGAGGGTCATTGGGGTATCAGAGGAAGGGAAGAAGGGTCATTGGGGTATCAGAGGAAGGGGAGAAGGGTCATTGGGGTATCAGGGGAAGGGAAGAAGTGTCATTGGGGTAACAGTGGAAGGGAAGAAGGGTCATTGGGGTATCAGAGGAAGGGAAGAAGGGTCATTGGGGTATCAGAGGAAGGGAAGGAGGGTCATTGGGGTATCAGAGGAAGGGAAGAAGGGTCATTGGGGTATCAGGGGAAGGAAAGAAGGGTCATTGGGGTAACAGTGGAAGGGAAGAAGTGTCATTGGGGTAACAGTGGAAGGGAAGAAGGGTCATTGGGGTATCAGAGGAAGGGAAGAAGGGTCATTGGGGTATCAGAGGAAGGGAAGAAGGGTCCTTGGGGTATCAGGGGAAGGGAAGAAGGGTCATTGTGGTATCAGAGGAAGGGAAGAAGGGTCATTGGGGTATCAGGGGAAGGGAAGAAGTGTCATTGGGGTATCAGGGGAAGAGATGAAGGGTCATTGGGGTATCAGAGGAAGGGAAGAAGGGTCATTGGGGTATCAGGGGAAGGGAAGAAGTGTCATTGGGGTATCAGGGGAAGGGAAGAAGGGTCATTGGGGTAACAGTGGAAGGGAAGAAGTGTCATTGGGGTAACAGTGGAAGGGAAGAAGGGTCATTGGGGTATCAGAGGAAGGGAAGAAGGGTCATTGGGGTATCAGAGGAAGGGAAGAAGGGTCCTTGGGGTATCAGGGGAAGGGAAGAAGGGTCATTGTGGTATCAGAGGAAGGGAAGAAGGGTCATTGGGGTATCAGGGGAAGGGAAGAAGTGTCATTGGGGTATCAGGGGAAGAGATGAAGGGTCATTGGGGTATCAGGGGAAGGGAAGTAGTGTCATTGCGGTATCAGGGGAGGGCATCTTTGGACTGTCATTAGCATTAATAATAATAATGGAAGGTCATAAAAAGCGCTGCGGAAAAAACACAATGTGTTTTCGCTGCAATTTTTTTTCTGCAGCGCTTTTTGGCTGTGGCTTGCTACATGGGGCCTTAGCCTAAAGTTGTTTTTGCTTGGTTGTGAA
>CAMRHE010001334.1:87500-128719 GCA_947044405.1 Leptodactylus fallax
ACTGATGGACTGCAATGGAGCAGGGGGTCCACGACAGGGAGGGGGCGCCACTTATCTCTGTGCACTCACCTGTTCCTGCTGTCTCCTCTTTATGTGTCCGCTCTCAGGATCACTCAGACGTCCACAGGTCCAGATATCCTCAAGAAATTGGTGAAATGGGGGCGCTGTAATGGATATGAGCAGGGGGAGGTGACAGTTACTATAGGAGGTGTTACAATACTACAGCAGGTCGGTGTTGCATTATTATTATGTATATAGCACCAACATATTGTGCAGCACTGTACAAAGCTTGACAGCGGTACCTGTCCACACTGGTGATCCCAGTCTAAATTGTATCTTAACCTAGAAACTTCACAAACACAGGTGGGGACTCCATGCAGATGTTACTTTGAAACCCTCAAATTCATGACCCCAGTGCTCAGGGGCCACAGTGCTGACCACTGAGGTGTAGAATTACCCTGTAACTATATAGTTATTTGTGCAAATTTCAGGGTCTCAACCAAATTACCTCCTCGTCTTCCTCTTATACCCCAATGGCCCCCCACTGTGATCACACCAAATGCTCCACTCCCCTGATGATCTATCCATCTAATCACTACAGCGAGGCCTCCGGTCTGTGCCGGTCACTACAGCGAGGCCTCCGGTCTGTGCCGGTCACTACAGAGAGGCCTCCGGTCTGTGCCGGTCACTACAGCGAGGCCTCCGGTCTGTGCCGGTCACTACAGCGAGGCCTCCGGTCTGTGCCGGTCACTACAGCGAGGCCTCCGGTCTATGCCGGTCACTACAGCGAGGCCTCCGGTCTGTGTCGGTCACTACAGCGAGGCCTCCGGTCTGTGCCGGTCACTACAGCGAGGTCTCCGGTCTGTGCCGGTCACTACAGCGAGGCCTCCGGTCTGTGCCGGTCACTACAGCGAGGCCTCCGGTCTGTGCCAGTCAGTACAGCGAGGCCTCCGGTCTGTGCCGGTCAGTACAGCGAGGCCTCCGGTCTGTGCCGATCACTACAGCGAGGCCTCTGGTCTGTGCCGGTCACAACAGCGAGGCCTCCGGTCTGTGCCGGTCACTACAGCGAGGCTTCCGGTCTGTGCCGATCACTACAGCGAGGCCTCTGGTCTGTGCCGGTCACTACAGCGAGGCCTCCGGTCTGTGCCGGTCACTACAGCGAGGCCTCCGGTCTGTGCCGGTCACTACATTGGCTGCCTATTCAATAGAGAATACAATATAAACTTATCTCCCTCATCCACAAGGCTCTCCATAATGCTGCACCTCCCTACATTTCCTCCCTCATCTCTGTCTATCACACAACCCATACTCTCCGTTCACTCAATGACCTAAGACTAACATTCTCTATTATCAGAACCTCACCTCCTCTACCTCATAGATTGTAAGCTCTTGTGTCACCTCCTCTACCTCATAGATTGTAAGCTCTTGTGTCACCTCTACCTCATAGATTGTAAGCTCTTGTATCACCCCCTCTACCTCATAGATTGTAAGCTCTTGTGTCACCTCCTCTACCTCATAGATTGTAAGCTCTTGTGTCACCTCTACCTCATAGATTGTAAGCTCTTGTGTCACCCCCTCTACCTCATAGATTGTAAGCTCTTGTGTCACCTCCTCTACCTCATAGATTGAAAGCTCTTGTGTCATCTCCTCTACCTCATAGATTATAAGCTCTTGTGTCACCTCCTCTACCTCATAGATTGTAAGCTCTTGTGTCACCTCCTCTACCTCATAGATTGCAAGCTCTTGTGTCACCTCCTCTACCTCATAGATTGTAAGCTCTTGTGTCACCTCCTCTACCTCATAGATTGTAAGCTCTTGTGTCACCTCCTCTACCTCATAGATTGTAAGCTCTTGTGTCACCCCCTCTACCTCATAGATTGTAAGCTCTTGTGTCACCTCCTCTACCTCATAGATTGTAAGCTCTTGTGTCACCTCTACCTCATAGATTGTAAGCTCTTGTGTCACCTCCTCTACCTCATAGATTGTAAGCTCTTGTGTCACCCCCTCTACCTCATAGATTGTAAGCTCTTGTGTCACCTCCTCTACCTCATAGATTGTAAGCTCTTGTGTCACCTCCTCTACCTCATAGATTGTAAGCTCTTGTGTCACCTCCTCTACCTCATAGATTGTAAGCTCTTGTGTCACCTCCTCTACCTCATAGATTGTAAGCTCTTGTGTCACCCCCTCTACCTCATAGATTGTAAGCTCTTGTGTCACCTCCTCTACCTCATAGATTGTAAGCTCTTGTGTCACCCCCTCTACCTCATAGATTGTAAGCTCTTGTGTCACCTCTACCTCATAGATTGTTAACTCTTGTGTCACCTCCTCTACCTCATAGATTGTAAGCTCTTGTGTAACCTCTACCTCATAGATTGTAAGCTCTTGTGTCACCTCCTCTACCTCATAGAGTGTAAGCTCTTGTGTCACCCCCTCTACCTCATAGATTGTAAGCTCTTGTGTCACCTCTACCTCATAGATTGTAAGCTCTTGTGTCACCTCCTCTACCTCATAGATTGTAAGCTCTTGTGTCACCTCCTCTACCTCATAGAGTGTAAGCTCTTGTGTCACCTCCTCTACCTCATAGATTGTAAGCTCTTGTGTCACCTCCTCTACCTCATAGATTGTAAGCTCTTGTGTCACCTCCTCTACCTCATAGATTGTAAGCTCTTGTGTCACCTCCTCTACCTCATAGAGTGTAAGCTCTTGTGTCACCTCCTCTACCTCATAGATTGTAAGCTCTTGTGTCACCTCCTCTACCTCATAGATTGTAAGCTCTTGTGTCACCTCCTCTACCTCATAGATTGTAAGCTCTTGTGTCACCTCCTCTACCTCATAGATTGTAAGCTCTTGTGTCACCTCCTCTACCTCATAGATTGTAAGCTCTTGTGTCACCTCTACCTCATAGATTGTAAGCTCTTGTGTCACCTCCTCTACCTCATAGATTGTAAGCTCTTGTGTCACCCCCTCTACCTCATAGATTGTAAGCTCTTGTGTCACCTCTACCTCATAGATTGTAAGCTCTTGTGTCACCTCCTCTACCTCATAGATTGTAAGCTCTTGTGTCACCCCTCTACCTCATAGATTGTAAGCTCTTGTGTCACCTCCTCTACCTCATAGATTGTAAGCTCTTGTGTCACCTCCTCTACCTCATAGATTGTAAGCTCTTGTGTCACCTCCTCTACCTCATAGATTGTAAGCTCTTGTGTCACCTCTACCTCATAGATTGTAAGCTCTTGTGTCACCCCCTCTACCTCATAGATTGTAAGCTCTTGTGTCACCTCCTCTACCTCATAGATTGTAAGCTCTTGTGTCACCTCCTCTACCTCATAGATTGTAAGCTTTTGTGTCACCTCTACCTCATAGATTGTAAGCTCTTGTGTCACCTCCTCTACCTCATAGATTGTAAGCTCTTGTGTCACCTCTACCTCATAGATTGTAAGCTCTTGTGTCGCCTCCTCTACCTCATAGATTGTAAGCTCTTGTGTCACCTCCTCTACCTCATAGATTGTAAGCTCTTGTGTCACCTCCTCTACCTCATAGATTGTAAGCTCTTGTGTCACCTCTACCTCATAGATTGTAAGCTCTTGTGTCACCTCCTCTACCTCATAGATTGTAAGCTCTTGTGTCACCTCCTCTACCTCATAGATTGTAAGCTCTTGTGTCACCTCTACCTCATAGATTGTAAGCTCTTGTGTCACCTCCTCTACCTCATAGATTGTAAGCTCTTGTGTCACCTCCTCTACCTCATAGATTGTAAGCTCTTGTGTCACCTCTACCTCATAGATTGTAAGCTCTTGTGTCACCTCTACCTCATAGATTGTAAGCTCTTGTGTCACCTCTACCTCATAGATTGTAAGCTCTTGTGTCACCCCCTCTACCTCATAGATTGTAAGCTCTTGTGTCACCTCTACCTCATAGATTGTAAGATCTTGTGTCACCTCTACCTTCTAGATTGTAAGCTCTTGTGTCACCTACCTCATAGATTGTAAGCTCTTGTGTCGCCTCCTCTACCTCATAGATTGTAAGCTCTTGTGTCACCTCCTCTACCTCATAGATTGTAAGCTCTTGTGTCACCTCCTCTACCTCATAGATTGTAAGCTCTTGTGTCACCTCCTCTACCTCATAGATTGTAAGCTCTTGTGTCACCCCCTCTACCTCATAGATTGTAAACTCTTGTGTCACCCCCTCTACCTCATAGATTGTAAGCTCTTGTGTCTTCCCCTCTACCTCATAGATTGTAAGCTCTTGTGTCACCTCCTCTACCTCATAGATTGTAAGCTCTTGTGTCACCTCTACCTCATAGATTGTAAGCTCTTGTGTCACCTCTACCTCATAGATTGTAAGCTCCTGTGTCACCTCCTCTACCTCATAGATTGTAAGCTCTTGTGTCACCTCCTCTACCTCATAGATTGTAAGCTCTTGTGTCACCTCCTCTACCTCATAGATTGTAAGCTCTTGTGTCACCTCCTCTACCTCATAGATTGCAAGCTTTTGTGTCACCTCCTCTACCTCATAGATTGTAAGCTCTTGTGTCACCTCCTCTACCTCATAGATTGTAAGCTCTTGTGTCACCTCCTCTACCTCATAGATTGTAAGCTCTTGTGTCACCCCCTCTACCTCATAGATTGTAAGCTCTTGTGTCACCTCCTCTACCTCATAGATTGTAAGCTCTTGTGTCACCTCCTCTACCTCATAGATTGTAAGCTCTTGTGTCACCTCTACCTCATAGATTGTAAGCTCTTGTGTCACCTCCTCTACCTCATAGATTGTAAGCTCTTGTGTCACCCCTCTACCTCATAGATTGTAAGCTCTTGTGTCACCCCCTCTACCTCATAGATTGTAAGCTCTTGTGTCACCTCCTCTATTCATAGATTGTAAGCTCTTGTGTCACCTCTACCTCATAGATGGTAAGCTCTTGTGTCACCTCCTCTACCTCATAGATTGTAAGCTCTTGTGTCACCCCCTCTACCTCATAGATTGTAAGCTCTTGTGTCACCTCCTCTACCTCATAGATTGTAAGCTCTTGTGTCACCCCCTCTACCTCATAGATTGTAAGCTCTTGTGTCACCTCTACCTCATAGATTGTTAACTCTTGTGTCACCTCCTCTACCTCATAGATTGTAAGCTCTTGTGTAACCTCTACCTCATAGATTGTAAGCTCTTGTGTCACCTCCTCTACCTCATAGATTGTAAGCTCTTGTGTCATCTCTACCTCATAGATTGTAAGCTCTTGTGTCACCTCCTCTACCTCATAGATTGTAAGCTCTTGTGTCACCTCCTCTACCTCATAGAGTGTAAGCTCTTGTGTCACCCCCTCTACCTCATAGATTGTAAGCTCTTGTGTCACCTCCTCTACCTCATAGATTGTAAGCTCTTGTGTCACCTCCTCTACCTCATAGATTGTAAGCTCTTGTGTCACCTCTACCTCATAGATTGTAAGCTCTTGTGTCACCTCCTCTACCTCATAGATTGTAAGCTCTTGTGTCACCTCTACCTCATAGATTGTAAGCTCTTGTGTCACCTCCTCTACCTCATAGATTGTAAGCTCTTGTGTCACCTCTACCTCATAGATTGTAAGCTCTTGTGTCACCTCCTCTACCTCATAGATTGTAAGCTCTTGTGTCACCTCCTCTACCTCATAGATTGTAAGCTCTTGTGTCACCTCCTCTACCTCATAGATTGTAAGCTCTTGTGTCACCTCTACCTCATAGATTGTAAGCTCTTGTGTCACCCCCTCTACCTCATAGATTGTAAGCTCTTGTGTCACCTCCTCTACCTCATAGATTGTAAGCTCTTGTGTCACCTCCTCTACCTCATAGATTGTAAGCTCTTGTGTCACCTCTACCTCATAGATTGTAAGCTCTTGTGTCACCTCTACCTCATAGATTGTAAGCTCTTGTGTCACCTCCTCTACCTCATAGATTGTAAGCTCTTGTGTCACCTCCTCTACCTCATAGATTGTAAGCTCTTGTGTCACCTCTACCTCATAGATTGTAAGCTCTTGTGTCACCCCCTCTACCTCATAGATTGTAAGCTCTTGTGTCACCTCCTCTACCTCATAGATTGTAAGCTCTTGTGTCACCTCCTCTACCTCATAGATTGTAAGCTCTTGTGTCACCTCTACCTCATAGATTGTAAGCTCTTGTGTCACCTCTACCTCATAGATTGTAAGCTCTTGTGTCACCTCCTCTACCTCATAGATTGTAAGCTCTTGTGTCACCTCCTCTACCTCATAGATTGTAAGCTTTTGTGTCACCTCTACCTCATAGATTGTAAGCTCTTGTGTCACCTCCTCTACCTCATAGATTGTAAGCTCTTGTGTCACCTCTACCTCATAGATTGTAAGCTCTTGTGTCGCCTCCTCTACCTCATAGATTGTAAGCTCTTGTGTCACCTCCTCTACCTCATAGATTGTAAGCTCTTGTGTCACCTCCTCTACCTCATAGATTGTAAGGTCTTGTGTCACCTCTACCTCATAGATTGTAAGCTCTTGTGTCACCTCCTCTACCTCATAGATTGTAAGCTCTTGTGTCACCTCCTCTACCTCATAGATTGTAAGCTCTTGTGTCACCTCTACCTCATAGATTGTAAGCTCTTGTGTCACCTCCTCTACCTCATAGATTGTAAGCTCTTGTGTCACCTCCTCTACCTCATAGATTGTAAGCTCTTGTGTCACCTCTACCTCATAGATTGTAAGCTCTTGTGTCACCTCTACCTCATAGATTGTAAGCTCTTGTGTCACCTCTACCTCATAGATTGTAAGCTCTTGTGTCACCCCCTCTACCTCATAGATTGTAAGCTCTTGTGTCACCTCTACCTCATAGATTGTAAGCTCTTGTGTCACCTCTACCTCATAGATTGTAAGCTCTTGTGTCGCCTCCTCTACCTCATAGATTGTAAGCTCTTGTGTCACCTCCTCTACCTCATAGATTGTAAGCTCTTGTGTCACCTCCTCTACCTCATAGATTGTAAGCTCTTGTGTCACCTCCTCTACCTCATAGATTGTAAGCTCTTGTGTCACCTCCTCTACCTCATAGATTGTAAGCTCTTGTGTCACCCCCTCTACCTCATAGATTGTAAGCTCTTGTGTCACCCCCTCTACCTCATAGATTGTAAGCTCTTGTGTCTGCCCCTCTACCTCATAGATTGTAAGCTCCTGTGTCACCTCCTCTACCTCATAGATTGTAAGCTCTTGTGTCACCTCCTCTACCTCATAGATTGTAAGCTCTTGTGTCACCTCCTCTACCTCATGGATTGTAAGCTCTTGTGTCACCTCCTCTACCTCATAGATTGTAAGCTCTTGTGTCACCTCCTCTACCTCATAGATTGTAAGCTCTTGTGTCACCTCCTCTACCTCATAGATTGTAAGCTCTTGTGTCACCTCCTCTACCTCATAGATTGTAAGCTCTTGTGTCACCTCCTCTACCTCATAGATTGTAAGCTCTTGTGTCACCTCCTCTACCTCATAGATTGTAAGCTCTTGTGTCACCTCCTCTACCTCATAGATTGTAAGCTCTTGTGTCACCTCCTCTACCTCATAGATTGTAAGCTCTTGTGTCACCTCTACCTCATAGATTGTAAGCTCTTGTGTCACCCCCTCTACCTCATAGATTGTAAGCTCTTGTGTCACCTCCTCTACCTCATAGATTGTAAGCTCTTGTGCCACCCCCTCTACCTCATAGATTGTAAGCTCTTGTGTCACCTCTACCTCATAGATTGTAAGCTCTTGTGTCACCCCCTCTACCTCATAGATTGTAAGCTCTTGTGTCACCTCCTCTACCTCATAGATTGTAAGCTCTTGTGTCATCTCCTCTACCTCATAGATTATAAGCTCTTGTGTCACCTCTTCTACCTCATAGATTGTAAGCTCTTGTGTCACCTCTACCTCATAGAGTGTAAGCTCTTGTGTGACCTCTACCTCATAGATTGTAAGCTCTTGTGTCACCTCCTCTACCTCATAGATTGTAAGCTCTTGTGTCACCTCCTCTACCTCATAGATTGTAAGCTCTTGTGTCACCTCCTCTACCTCATAGATTGTAAGCTCTTGTGTCACCTCCTCTACCTCATAGATTGTAAGCTCTTGTGTCACCTCCTCTACCTCATAGAGTGTAAGCTCTTGTGTCACCTCTACCTCATAGATTGTAAGCTCTTGTGTCACCTCCTCTACCTCATAGATTGTAAGCTCTTGTGTCACCCCCTTTACCTCATAGATTGTAAGCTCTTGTGTCACCTCTACCTCATAGATTGTAAGCTCTTGTGTCACCTCCTCTACCTCATAGATTGTAAGCTCTTGTGTCACCTCCTACCTCATAGATTGTAAGCTCTTGTGTCACCTCCTCTACCTCATAGATTGTAAGCTCTTGTGTCACCTCCTCTACCTCATAGATTGTAAGCTCTTGTGTCACCCCCTCTACCTCATAGATTGTAAGCTCTTGTGTCACCTCTTCTACCTCATAGAGTGTAAGCTCTTGTGTCACCTCTACCTCATAGATTGTAAGCTCTTGTGTCACCTCCTCTACCTCATAGATTGTAAGCTCTTGTGTCCCCCCTCTACCTCATAGATTGTAAGCTCTTGTGTCACCTCCTCTACCTCATAGATTGTAAGCTCTTGTGTCACCTCTACCTCATAGATTGTAAGCTCTTGTATCACCTCCTCTACCTCATAGATTGTAAGCTCTTGTGTCACCTCCTCTACCTCATAGATTGTAAGCTCTTGTGTCACCTCCTCTACCTCATAGATTGTAAGCTCTTGTGTCACCTCCTCTACCTCATAGATTGTAAGCTCCTGTGTCACCTCCTCTACCTCATAGATTGTAAGCTCTTGTGTCACCTCCTCTACCTCATAGATTGTAAGCTCTTGTGTCACCTCTACCTCATAGATTGTAAGCTCTTGTGTCACCTCTACCTCATAGATTGTAAGCTCCTGTGTCACCTCCTCTACCTCATAGATTGTAAGCTCTTGTGTCACCACCTCTACCTCATAGATTGTAAGCTCTTGTGTCACCCCCTCTACCTCATAGATTGTAAGCTCTTGTGTCACCTCCTCTACCTCATAGATTGTAAGATCTTGTGTCACCTCCTCTACCTCATAGATTGTAAGCTCTTGTGTCACCCCCTCTACCTCATAGATTGTAAGCTCTTGTGTCACCTCTACCTCATAGATTGTAAGCTCTTGTGTCACCTCCTCTACCTCATAGATTGTAAGCTCTTGTGTCACCTCCTCTACCTCATAGATTGTAAGCTCTTGTGTCACCTCCTCTACCTCATAGATTGTAAGATCTTGTGTCACCCCCTCTACCTCATAGATTGTAAGCTCTTGTGTCACCCCCTCTACCTCATAGATTGTAAGCTCTTGTGTCACCTCCTCTACCTCATAGATTGTAAGCTCTTGTGTCACCTCTACCTCATAGATTGTAAGCTCTTGCGAGCAGGGCCCTCAGTCCCAGTGTGTGAATTGACTATTTCTCTGTAATGTCTCATTTTGTCTGTACTTGAACCCTACAAATTTTAAAATTCTGCAGAATACGTTGGTGCTATATAAATAAACTGTATTATTATTGTTATTCCTCCCCTCATGCTTCTCGATTACTCACACCCTTTCTTCCAATTTCCTGAATGACCCACTTCCCTGAAGACTGACCCCCTCTCCTCTGATGCCCCGATAACTCCACTTTTCCTCCCTTCCCCTATGACTCCCAATAATCCCCCTCACTTACACTGATGTACATATAATGACCCTTTGAAGACCCCACCTCACTTGCTCTGATGCCCCTCCTCCTCTCTATTGATCCTCCCACTAATGTGCCCGATCACACCCTCCCCTTCTCTGATAAATCCCTTCTTCACATAAAATACCCCCATGAATTTCTGATGAGGTAAAACAATGAGCAGAATGAATCAGGCAGACAATGGGTCTTTTATTGACAGATATTGCAGTGATATAAGACGTCTCCGCTCTACATTTACACATCTTCTGGTAAGTAGATGGTCAGGTTGATGAGGAAGTTGAAATATTCATTCAGGGTGATCTTATTGTCTCCATTTGTGTCAGTGTCTACAAAGCCTCTGTAGAGTACCGCATCCTCAATCAGATCTGGCTGTGGTAAGAAAAGCAGAGTGTTATTTAGTGCCACAACAGTCACTATATACAATGTTATATACCAGCACTGGAGGCGGGGCTGTGACAACCTCTCCTCAGTGACCTGGTCACCATCTATAGACAGTTAGGAGTGAGACCAGTCACACTAACCTCTCTATTCACAGACTCCTGAGTAAGGAATGTGGAATGCCCTTACTTAAAGGGATGGGATAACCTCTCAAAATGCGTTTGGCTTCACGTTCAGGTGGCTCCGGTACCAGATTTGTTTTGGGTTGAAGTTCGGTAAGTTCAGCATGAACCACAACTTACAGGGGTATTCCCATGAACATAATCTTATTTATATTTGTACATAATACAAAGTTAAAGATTTTTGCAAATATAAGTAGCTAAAAATTCTGCAGAGTTTTAAAGATTTTCTCTAACTATGTTAGTGGTGATAGTCTGTTGTCTTCATCGGTTGCCAATGGATACGACAACGTATGCAGAAACTTTCTAAGGTCTGAAACTTGTCAGGAATCCAGCCATGATTTTCTTATTATAGCTAGTTTATCAGGCAAGGACACTACATGTATCAGAAGATATCCCGGCCACAATAAGGACATCATGGATGACTTTCTGACCTTAGTCATATCCACTGGCAACCGATCAAGACAACAGCTTGTGACCACAAGATATTTAGAGAAAATCTTTGCAAAAATGTTTAACAATTAATTATCTACAAATTTAAAAATGGTTATGGTCATGGGAATACCCCTTTAAATTGTCTAAGAACATAGTGTAGAATACTCTTAGGGCTCCTAGGATCCTATATATAAAACATAGTGTAGAATACTCTTAGGTCTCCTAGGGACCTATCTATAATACATAGTGTATGACACTGTCAGGGCTCCTAGGACTATATGTCTATAATACATAGTGTATGACACTGTCAGTGCTCCTAGAACTACTGTATATATCTATAATACATAGTGTATGACACTGTCAGGACTCCTAGAACTATATATCTATAAAACATAGTGTATGACACTGTCAGGGCTCCTAGGACTATATATCTATAATACATAGTGTATGACACTGTCAGGGCTCCTAGGACTATATATCTATAATACATAGTGTATGATACTGTCAGGACTCCTAGGACTATATATCTATAATACATAGTGTATGACACTGTCAGGACTCCTTTTACTATATATCTATAAAACATAGTGTAGAACACTCTTAGGGCTCCTAGGACTATATATCTATAAAACATAGTGTAAAAGACTTTTTGGGTTACAGGCGATGCCACCAAAACCAGGAGTGGTGTTGCCATCCACATTCTTATTGTTTGTATTTTCAAGAGTATTTCCTCCTCCCTTTCCTTTTTCCTGTCCCCTGCCTTGTTTTTGCCAGTCATTTTACTGCACATCATAATAGTGATTGACAATTATGTATGTCCTTTTTTTTATTACAAACAATTATTTCAAGAAAATTCACAAAGCACTAAAGGCACTAAAAAAGTTAACTGGTAAGTAACTTTTAGACTAGAATTGCGTCAGTCAGCTTTTTTTTTTAAAAAAATAGTGCAAGCTGCAAGACTACATATATATATATTTCAGCCTCAAAGGCGGCAGCCTCCTGGACTCGACAGCGGTGCCAGAGAAGCAGCATTCAGACGGTGCTAATCCAAAGTAAATGGCTTTTATTCAGCTTACAAATGGAACAAAAAGTAACAAACAGCCTGGCTCAGTCAGTCCTTTCAGGACCCCAGTCCTCTTGGAACAAACCCCCCATCCGTCTCCGACTGGTTCCCCGTCTCCCTGCTTCCTGCAGGTCTCCACAGCACTCTCTCCTGCGGCAGACACTCCCCCCTATGGGTGTGGCTGAGGAGCTTTTCAATCCTGGTTTTGGGTCACTCACTAGCGCCCTCTGGGTTCACACTCTCACATACCCTCCCCCTCAGCTCACTACCCATGGGGTGAGCTACAATGGGGCAAGACATAGTATGTCAACTTCCCTCTTCAATCCTGTACACTTGTCCAGTGTCTCTCCAGATGTCCCAATCTGGCGGTCTCAAACTCCAAGTTCCAGTCAGACGATTTTTCTGGTTTCTCGTCACTTTAAATGCTACACCAAGATCCTGGCCATTCTGTGCAAAGGCAAGTTCTACTTCATCACCTTCAAAAGTCGCCATACAGGGGATCACATCATATTCACCATTTTTCTCACCATAGTCTTCAGCCATCCCATTGCATGACTTTAATCCCTTTAGTAAATAACCGTAAGAATTTTCATCTTCCTCTTCCACCGGTGGCTGTGGGGACTTACACCTGCTGTATTTATTTTCTTCAATATAGTCGAAGTAGCCACAGGCATGATCTTCACGTGGTTTTTCCACACTACGTTTCTTATCCTTTTGATCCTTGTCCTCACCATCAAGGCTTAGAAGTTTAGGAGACATAGGCCGCTTGCTCTCCTCTTTCTTTGAGATACACAAGCTCTGTACCGCAATATCTTCTCCTTCTGCACGAAGACCATACAGTACACCCTCACAAAATAGATCACGCTGCACTACATTTTCTGGTATGTCTTTAACAACTGCCACATCATATATTGGAATGGTTTCTGTATAATGCTTCCACACCTGTACGGCAGCCGGAGATCCACTTCCATACTCTTACTTCCATAGTCTTACTTCCTCTTTCTCATACGCATAACTTCCTGGAGGCATGTTGCGGTACTGTGATAGATTGCAAGAATTTTTGTGAAAATCCCTTTCTGACAGTACAGAAGCTGGTGATATCGTCATCTCAACATTCTCCGAGTTATTTTCATTCTCTGTGCTAACACCAGAGGGCTGGGATACCAAGTTTCCAACATCACAGTCTTTAATGTCAGTACCCAGATGCTTTTTGGTTACACGTTCTGGCTGCCTTATTAGTTCTGCTTTCTCTGCCTCTATGCTGGCAGCTTTCTCCAATTCTAACGCCTTCTGTAACGCACAAATCTCTGATTCCAGCTCCAGAACTTTCTTCATCGCCACATTTTTCTGCACAGCCTCCATCTCAGTTTTTACTAGTGCACCTTGCAGATCTTCCTCAATCCTTCACACTGCATCTTCTATGGCAGCAGATGTAGATGCCATCTCTTTATCCACCATGTCTCCTAATTCTAGGATATTCGGCAGTGTTCTTCTAACATTTGTCAGGTCAGCATCCATCAAAGCCTGCTTATCCTTCAGCTCATTCAGATACTGTAAACTCTGGCTTCCACATTCCCTGCAGTTGTCTACAAGACGATCTCCATGGCCTGGTGGTGCCAAGTGAGACGTTGCACTGCCATTTACAATTGTACCTGCTGTTAAGTGTGCAAACTGTGCCAGTGCTCCAACTAAGTCAGAGGCATCTGTCATATTCTATATGTATTTGGAGTGCCCATTCGAGAGGGAGGTTAATGAGTCTAGAGCAACTTTTGCTCGGTTTACCAGGTAATCTGGTGAACTAGTGCAGCGGATATGTACAGGATCATCAAGTTTAGCAACGGCATCCTGGAGGATATTTTCTGCTTCCCTCACTGTTCCCTGAATTATATTGAACTGACCCTCCAACATCTTCTGATAAAGCTTCTGTTCATCTGCAGACTTTTTGTCAAGTCTTTCCTTCAAGTCCCGCATCTCAGTGGCTCTCTTATCTTGCTCTTGGTTGAATAAAGACTCTGTCTCTTGAGTCACGTTTTTCATGGATAACAGCTCTGATTCTTTAGTTAACAGGTTTTGTAGCGAGTCTCTCTCAGCTTCTAGTGCTGCCAGCTTTGAAGATAGTGCAGATGCCGACTGTTCAGTATTGGATAGAGACTGCTGCAATCGATCCAATTCTTCTCTTTTAGATTCCACTTTGGTTTTTAACTATCTGAAAAGTGCGCTCTTCCAACTTTATGTCTGACTCACGCTTCACTTGATCCATCTGAAACTCCAGCTGTTCCTTGATGCGTGCAACTTCCTCCTTGGCCTTTTCCAGCTTGTCATAAGCATTGGCTTTGTCCTCATACAATATCTGTACAGATTCCAGGTTTTTCTCAACTTCTTTGTGATTCTCCTGTAAGGCTTGCACTTTCTGAGCATGGACAGACGACATCTCCATCAATTCTTTGTCTTTATTTTGCACCAAAACAGACAATTTCTCTTTATCTTCACAAGATCCTGACAGCGCCCTCTCCAGGCTACATATTCTAGCTTTGAGTTCCTTTTCTCTTTGTTCCAGAACTCCAGTTCAGCTCTACCATTCCTTCACTTCATGGTTTAGTGAACCTGCTTTAGTTCATGCAAGTCCCTCTCTGTCTGCAATGTCTGCACCACAGATTCTAAATCACTCTCTCGGTCAGACACATACTTCCTCAGCTCTGCAAGTTCATTTTCTTTATTAGTTAATTCAGCCGAAAGTTTTTCACACATCCTGACTTGGTCATCCAGACATTCTGACTGACACTGCAAAAATTCACTTCTCTCACGTTTAGCAGTTTCAAGGTCATCTCTTAATTTGGCAATGGAGTCTTGGACATGCTGCTCCTTCAAATCCTGCAATTGCTTCTCAAGCACTTGCTTTTGCTCTACACTCTGTATAACTTTATTAGATAGAGCGCATTTAATTTCTGCAAACTCCTTCTTAGTGACACAGTCCATTCCAGGCAAACCCAGCACCACATTTTCACAATGACTAGGATATAACCTCTTCATAGAGTCAAGCTCTTTCTTTAACTTAAGGTTCTCTTTTTCTGATACCTCTTTTTCTTGCCCATGGTTTAATAACAAGATTACACAATATTCCACAGAAACCTTGGGTTCAACCAGCAGCAACTTTTTACTATCTTCTGCAGTTACATGTATTCAAACAGTTAGCTTATGTGGCACTACAACAACCAGCATTTTCTTCTGTCTTCCACAGAAGACACAAACATGGCACCATAGCCTTTCACATAGACTGTTTGCAATATCCAGCTTCTACGCACATTGCTTACTTTTTTGCCATCAGCAAGCACTTTACAGACTTCTGTGCCACAGTATACACAAAGTCCATTCCCTGTATTCCTCTTCCAGAGTTTTACTTTCACCAGGTTTTTTGCACACACTTTGCTATTTTGCAGTTCCCCTCACCCCTCCTGGGTTTCTCAGTTGAAATCACAGATTTCTTCCAGCTGTAGGCCACAATGCACATTTAGCAGTACTGCAGTCACCATTCACTTGTCTTCCAGGACTTGTGTGGATCTCTTTTTTCCCCGAATCTGAAGCACCATATGTGGCAATTTGGGGGGTTTAGCCTCACAGGCGGCAGCCTCCTGGACTCAACAGTGGTGTAGGTAGCACTGGGTGCCGGAGAAGCAGCATTCAGACGGTGCTAATCCAAAGTAAAATGGCTTTTATTCAGCTTACAAATGGAACAAAAAATAAAAAACAGCCTGGCTCAGTCAGTCCTTTCAGGACCCCAGTCCTCTTGGGACAGACCGCCCGTCCGTCTCCGACTGGTTCCCTGTCTCCCTGCTTCCTGCAGGTCTCCACAGCACTCTCTCCTGCGGCAGACACTCTGTCTGGAGTTGGTGCCCCCCATGGGTGTGGCTGAGGAGCTTTTCAATCCTGGTTTTGGGTCGCTCACTAGCGTCCTCTGGGTTCACACTCTCACAATATATATATATATTGAGCAACAAAAAAAATTCTTAAAAAATGAATATTTTTCCAGATTAGCACACTCCGTCACACTGTTTTGGATAAGCATAAACAAACCTTATATACCAGTTTTGTTTTTTGTTTTTTTAGACTAGCGCAGGCAGCTAGACTGTATATAGGAGCAACAAATAAACGACTTAAGGCTGAGGCTCCACATTGCGGAAACAGCTTTTTTTGTTGCAGATTTTTCAGCATTTTTTTAAACCAAAGCTTCTATTGTCTGCTCAATCCACTCCTGGATGTGGCTCAAAAAAACCGCAGCAAAATCCGCAACAGAAAAAGATATGTGTTCTCAGTAATGTGAGGCCTTTAGACTAAGAAAATAATATATTTTCAGATTAACACTCTGTCACGCTCTGCATTGGGTGAGCAAAGCATAAAAAAACATAAAAAAATGGATATTTTTTTTTCAGGTTAGCAATTTCTATTTATTTAATAAAAACATTTAAAAATCTGTGTCTGTGTACAACAGACTTGATTATTGGCAACAAAAGGGTTAACTGTCCTTTGTATTTTGAATAGTGGAGCACTGCCGCTGTCAGTCTGACACAGCACAGATATTCTCTCTCACTCCTAATATCTATGAGTCTATCATAAATCTCTCTGCAGTTGACTAAACCCTCCTATTCCTGAGATTCTCTAACTCTATTGCAATTGTAAGCCTTTCAGAACTGAGCTCTGTATAATGAATCACAGACCCTTCATTATATCCACCATTACTGTAATGCCACCTTATATAGTGTATATGACATCAGACCTGTGCTCTGTATAATGAATCACAGACCCTTCATTATATCCACCATTACTGTAATGCCACCTTATATAGTGTATATGACATCAGACCTGTGCTCTGTATGATGAATCACAGACCCTTCACTATATCTACCATTACTGTAATGCCACCTTATATAGTGTATATGACATCAGACCTGTGCTCTGTATGATGCGGTGAGATGAATCACAGACCCTTCATTATATCCACCATTACTGTAATGCCACCTTATGTAGTGTATATGACATCAGACCTGTGCTCTGTATGATGCAGGGAGATGAATCACAGACCCTTCATTATATCCATCATTACTGTAATGTCACCTTATATAGTGTATATGACATCAGACCTGTGCTCTGTATGATGCAGGGAGATGAATCACAGACCCTTCACTATCTCCACCATTACTGTAATGTCACCTTATATAGTGTATATGACATCAGACCTGTGCTCTGTATGATGCGGTGAGATGAATCACAGACCCTTCATTATATCCACCATTACTGTAATGTCACCTTATATAGTGTATATGACATCAGACCTGTGCTCTGTATGATGCGGTGAGATGAATCACAGACCCTTCATTATATCCACCATTACTGTAATGCCACCTTATATAGTGTATATGACATCAGACCTGTGCTCTGTATGATGAATCACAGACCCTTCACTATCTGCACCATTACTGTAATGCCACCTTATATAGTGTATATGACATCAGACCTGTGCTCTGTATGATGAATCACAGACCCTTCACTATATCTACCATTACTGTAATGCCACCTTATATAGTGTATATGACATCAGACCTGTGCTCTGTATGATGAATCACAGACCCTTCATTATATCCACCATTACTGTAATGCCACCTTATATAGTGTATATGACATCAGACCTGTGCTCTGTATGATGAATCACAGACCCTTCACTATATCTACCATTACTGTAATGCCACCTTATATAGTGTATATGACATTAGACCTGTGCTCTGTATGATGAATCACAGACCCTTCACTATATCTACCATTACTGTAATGCCACCTTATATAGTGTATATGACATCAGACCTGTGCTCTGTATGATGAATCACAGACGCTTCACTATCTCCACCATTACTGTAATGCCACCTTATATAATGTATATGACATCAGACCTGTGCTCTGTATGATGCAGTGAGATGAATCACAGACCCTTCACTATCTCCACCATTACTGTAATGTCACCTTATATAGTGTATATGACATCAGCACTCAGTGCTCTGTATGATGCAGGGAGATGAATCACAGACCCTTCACTATCTCCACCATTACTGTAATGTCACCTTATATAGTGTATATGACATCAGACCTGTGCTCTGTATGATGAATCACAGACCCTTCACTATATCTACCATTACTGTAATGCCACCTTATATAGTGTATATGACATCAGACCTGTGCTCTGTATGATGAATCACAGACCCTTCACTATATCTACCATTACTGTAATGCCACCTTATATAGTGTATATGACATCAGACCTGTGCTCTGTATGATGAATCACAGACCCTTCACTATATCTACCATTACTGTAATGCCACCTTATATAGTGTATATGACATCAGACCTGTGCTCTGTATGATGAATCACAGACGCTTCACTATCTCCACCATTACTGTAATGCCACCTTATATAATGTATATGACATCAGACCTGTGCTCTGTATGATGCAGTGAGATGAATCACAGACCCTTCACTATCTCCACCATTACTGTAATGTCACCTTATATAGTGTATATGACATCAGCACTCAGTGCTCTGTATGATGCAGGGAGATGAATCACAGACCCTTCATTATATCCACCATTACTGTAATGCCACCTTATATAGTGTATATGACATCAGACCTGTGCTCTGTATGATGCAGGGAGATGAATCACAGACCCTTCACTATCTCCACCATTACTGTAATGCCACCTTATATAGTGTATATGACATCAGACCTGTGCTCTGTATGATGCAGTAAGATGACTCACAGACCCTTCATTATATCCACCATTACTGTAATGCCACCTTATATAGTGTATATGACATCAGACCTGTGCTCTGTATGATGCAGGGATATGAATCACAGAACCTTCACTATCTGCACCATTACTGTAATGCCACCTTATATAGTGTATATGACATCAGACCTGTGCTCTGTATGATGCAGTAAGATGAATCACAGACCCTTCACTATCTCCACCATTACTGTAATGTTACCTTATATAGTGTATATGACATCAGACCTGTGTTCTGTATGTTGCAGTGAGATGAATCATAGACCCTTTACTATATCCACCATTACTGTAATGTCACCTTATATAGTGTATATGACATCAGACCTGTGCTCTGTATGATGCAGTGAGATAAATCACAGACCCTTTACTATCTCCACCATTACTGTAATGCCACCTTATATAGTGTATATGACATCAGACCTGTACTCTGTATGAAGCAGTGAGATGAATCACAGACCCTTTACTATATCCACCATTACTGTAATGTCACCTTATATAGTGTATATGACATCAGACCTGTGCTCTGTATGATGTAGTGAGATGAATCACAGACCCTTCACTATCTCCACCATTACTGTAATGTTACCTTATATAGTGTATATGACATCAGACCTGTGTTCTGTATGTTGCAGTGAGATGAATCATAGACCCTTTACTATATCCACCATTACTGTAATGTCACCTTATATAGTGTATATGACATCAGACCTGTGCTCTGTATGATGCAGTGAGATAAATCACAGACCCTTTACTATCTCCACCATTACTGTAATGCCACCTTATATAGTGTATATGACATCAGACCTGTACTCTGTATGAAGCAGTGAGATGAATCACAGACCCTTTACTATATCCACCATTACTGTAATGTCACCTTATATAGTGTATATGACATCAGACCTGTGCTCTGTATGATGCAGTAAGATGAATCACAGACCCTTCACTATCTCCACCATTACTGTAATGTTACCTTATATAGTGTATATGACATCAGACCTGTGTTCTGTATGTTGCAGTGAGATGAATCATAGACCCTTTACTATATCCACCATTACTGTAATGTCACCTTATATAGTGTATATGACATCAGACCTGTGTTCTGTATGATGCAGTGAGATAAATCATAGACCCTTTACTATATCCACCATTACTGTAATGCCTCATGATCATGCTTACAGCACCATATATAGTTTATATACATAAGCAAAGATTCTTCAGTTTTGTTAAAAACAACAATGTGGAATATTCAAGTCATACCTGCTTTGTAAAGAATTGAATTGCTCATCTTTGATACTTACAGGCAATGATGAGACCTGATCTTTGAGTATTTCGTAGAAGCTGCACTTGTCCAGGTAATGAATGTTTCTGTTCATATCTGCGAAATTACCGTAGACATTGATAATGAAGGTCATAGTTTCTTGCAGATTGCTTAAATTCTGAGGATGGAGCACAATCATATAGTCAATGACACCACTGACAAGAGACATCCAGTGCATTAGGCGTCTTGTAGAAACCACTAGAGATAGGTGGCACTATATCAGTCGGCTGTAGTACCTGTGTCCAGATTTACTTACTCTGCATTATTCAGTGGAGCGCCTTTATCTATATAATGAAGGAGTGTGTGTTCCCAAACCTTTGATGAAGGTTAAGGTTAAGCATCATCGGTAGCAGTGGTGTTTTTGTGGGGCTGTCTGGACTTGTGGCAGGGGCTTTGGAAAACATTTTGGCTTACTGCTCTTATTGGACAACATGTCTCTATCCAGAAACAAAAGCAAAAACAATCAGTGACTACCTCTTGTCCTCCATTGCTAGCTACGTCTTGTGTAAGCTGAGTTAGATCTGCACCATATTCCACTGCCCATGAAAAACTGCTATTGAGAACCTTGTCCTTTTTGGGATTTTGTCATATAAGCCAAAGGATATAGCGGATCATAACATCCAGAGTTTATAGATAATCATATACTTCAGAGGATAGAGGTGATCATATAATTTAGAGGATATAGGAGATCGTATCATATAGAGGATACAGATTGTCATATCATCAACAAATAATTTCCTAGGATATGTTTATGAGACCCCTGAGCTGTGTAATCCTATTCTTTTATGTTTTTTTTATATTATTTCTAATAAGGATATACATTTTAATATATTGTTGTCTTTTGTATCTTTTGCTCTTTTGGTGTTTATTTACTATAGGAATTAGCAGAGTACATACAGTATATACCATAAGCTTAATACAATAAATTAGTAATTGACTAATAACATTATTATGATTTTGTTAATTTTTCTTTATAATCTCCTATTTTGGTTTATTGTCTAAGAACTTTCTATAACCATAAACCATATTGCTGATTTTACAAGCTTGAGCTACACTACTGGCAAATACACATGAAAATGCAGATCACAACATAGAAAATCAAACCAGAAGCAATTATTTAAACAATTTGGTTCCTAAAATAACCAAGGAACCCACTTAACCAGGTCCCTAAGGATCCCTTACATCCTTTGTCAACATATTATATCCATACAAATGAAAAGGGCAACATTGAGCCCCCATCAATGAAGACACACACACACACACACACACACACACAGCATAACACATCCTTCCACTCAGGGGCGTAACTATCGGGGTAGCCGCGGTAGCGGCTGCCACAGGGCCCGGGACATTAGGGGGCCCCGGAGCCCTGTGGCAGCCGCTACCGCAAACCCCACAAACCAGTAATGATCGCGGTCGCAGGGGGTGCGACCGCGAACGGACCCGGCAGGTTACGGAGCCCGCGGCCAACTGGAGATGGCCGGGGCCCCGGACCACTATGATAGCGGTCGGGGAAAGCCTGGTTCCTCGACCACTATACATACTGTTATTGGAAAGGAGTTCTGGCATATTGCAGGCCCCTTTCCAATAGATGGCAGCCCAGGGGAGGTGACTGAAAATAATAAATACATATTCTCACCTCTCCTGTAGAGCATATTTTGCTGGGTAGGGGCCACTGTGGAGCATATAATACTGGGTGGGGGCCACTGTAGAGCATATAACACTGGGTGGGAGCCACTGTAGAGCATATAATACTGGGTGGGGGCCACTGTGGGGGGCATATAATACTGGGAGAGGACCACTGTGGGGAGCATATAATACTGTGTGGGGGCCACTGTAGGGAGGATATAATACTGTGTGGGGGCCCCTGTAGAGCATATAATACTGGGTGGGGGCCACTGTGGGGGGCATATAATACTGGGTGGGGGCCACTGTGGGGGGCATATAATACTGTGTGGGGGCCACTGTAGGGAGGATATAATACTGTGTGGGGGCCCCTGTAGAGCATATAACACTGGGTGGGGGCCACTGTAGAGCATATAACACTGGGTGGGGGCCACTGTAGAGCATATAATACTAGTTGGGGCCACTGTAGAGCATATAATACTGGGTGGGGCCCACTATGGGGGGCATATAATACTGGGTCGGTACCACTGTGGGAAGCATATTATACTGAGTGGGGCCACTGTGGGTAGCATATTATACTGTGTGTGGGGGAGAAATGTAGAGCATATAATGCTGTATGGGGGCCACTGTGGAGCATATAATGCTGTGTGGGGGCCACTGTTGATCTCATCAGAAGTATTGTTTACGATCTGGTCTATTAGGTTAACCCAATGACTGGGACAATTCCCAAAGTACAGTTAACTATTTACTTCACAGACAACTACATATAGACTCTGTGGCCATAAAGGAAATAAAGATTTCCTGGTAAGATCAAAGATTTATTAATGTAATGAGGTAAAGAGATCTTAACTGCTACCTGCACAAATGGTGTGATTCTGTGGCAAGTAGAGTTAGGGTTGTTCTCAGGTGTTTGGTTACAAAAATGTGTATAAGATTCATTTACAGGGCCACTAATAATATTGTAAAAAGCAAGTGTAGTGTTTCTTCCAAAGTGATGAAAATCCAATGTCTTAACAGCTGTATCTCATAACCTATTTCTATGTGAAGCTAAACCACAACACATATTTAGACAGTCATCTAAAGTCAATTATCTCGACAGACCAAACCTGAACACAATTCATAGCTAAATCAGTGACATGTGAAAATACAGCTAAACTAATATAATACAGTGGGGAAAAAAGTATTTAGTCAGCCACCAATTGTGCAAGTTCTCCCACTTATAAAGATGAGGCCGGCCTGTAATTGTCATCATAGGTAGACCTCAACTATGAGAGACAAAATGAGAAAACTAATCCAGAAAAACACATTGTCTGATTTTTAAAGAATTTATTTGCAAATTATGGTGGAAAATAAGTATTTGGTCAATAACAAACGTTCATCTCAATACTTTGTTCTATCTCCTTTGTTGGCAATGACAGAGGTGAAACGTTTCCTGTAAGTCTTCACAAGGTTGGCACACACTGTTGCTGGTATGTCGGCCCATTCCTCATGCAGATCTCCTCTAGAGCAGGGATGTTTTGGGGCTGTCGCTGGGCAACACGGACTTTCAACTCCCTCCAAAGGTTTTCTATGGGGTTGAGATCTGGAGACTGGCTAGGCCACTCCAGAACCTTGAAATGCTTCTTATGAAGCCGCTCCTTCGTTGTCCTGGCGGTGTGCTTGGGATCATTGTCATGCTGAAAGACCCAGCCACGTTTCATCTTCAATGCCCTTGCTGATGGAAGGAGGTTCACACTCACAATCTCACCATACATGGCCCCATTCATTCTTTCATATACACGGATCAGTCGTCCTGGTCCCTTTGCAGAGAAACAGCCCCATACATGATGTTGCCCCCCCATGCTTCACAGTAGGTATGGTGTTCTTTGGATACAACTCAGCATTCACTCTCCTCCACAACAAGTTGTGTTTCTCCCAAACAGTTCTACTTTGGTTTCATCTGACCATATGACATTCTCCCAATACTCTTCTGGAACATCCAAATGCTCCCTAGCAAACTTCAGATGGGCCCGGATATGTACTGGCTTAAGCAGGGGGACACGTCTGGCACTGCAGGATCTGAGTCCCTGGCGACGTAGTGTGTTACTGACGGTAGCCTTTGTTACGTTAGTCCCAGCTTTCTGCAGGTCACTCACTAGGTCTCCCCGTGTGGTTCTGGGATTTTTGCTCACCGTTCTTGTGATCATTTTGACCCCACGGGGTGAGATCTTGCGTGGAGCCTCTGATGGAGGGAGATTATCAGTGGTCTTGTATGTCTTCCATTTTCTAATTATTGCTCCCACAGTTGATTTCTTCACACCAAGCTGCTTGCCTATTGCAGATTCAGTCTTCCCAGCCTGGTGCAGGTCTACCATTTTGTTTCTGGTGTCCTTCCACAGCTCTTTGGTCTTCACCATAGTGGAGTTCCACCATAATTTGCAAATAAATTCTTTAAAAATCAGACAATGTGATTTTCTGGATTAGTTTTCTCATTTTGTCTCTCATAGTTGAGGTCTACCTATGATGACAATTACAGGCCGGCCTCATCTTTTTATGTGGAAGAACTAGCACAATTGGTGGCTGACTAAATATTTTTTCCCCCACTGTGTCTTTACTTCTTCACAATCTAGTAGTATTTATATTGAGCAGTGCTTCACTAGATAGGAAATCAAACATTTCAGCAGAGCTTGGAGGAGCCCCTATTAGAGGAGCCCCTATTAAAGGAACCCCTATTAGAGGGACCACTATTAGAGGAACCCTTATTAGAGGAACCCTTATTAAGGAACCCCTATTAGAGGGAGCCCACTGTCGCAGTAGTTAGTACATGTTTACAATCATACAAGTTCAAGTCTCTTATTTTGAAATACCGCTGTTGAGCCAGGACATTACCAGCCATGCAGTGGTGGAGAGCATTGGAAGTAACACTATGAACAGCAGAGCTCTCATCTTCTCCTGATAGAAGGCTGTTGGCTGAAAAAAGAAGTATCCAGCTGGGCAATTCCAAATTATGCTGATGGATTTCTCCTCTTATCTAGCGCTTTGCACTGTCAGTAATAGTGATTTCACAAGGTGGAGAATTAGTGATGTGTTATTATGTCCTACAAACTCTAGTTTTAACTTGAAAACAAATCAAAAGACGATTGATTTACATCAAGCTTCAAATCAGATGACTGGGAAGAAAAAGGTGGTGCAACCTTTTGGCAGTGGTAGACATGGATCCAGATGGATTTGCTGTGTAGTTTGACTGCTGTGGATGCCATCAACAATACCAGGAAAGGTTCCACCCATCTGAGATGTGAGGTGAGCTCTAAGGAGCTGAAGAATATCTCATAGGGTGACAAGTTCAGAGGTTTTTCAGTGTGTTCCTCATAAACATCAGTGCCAGACTTCATGCTTGAGTACAATTTAACCCTGTCTGTTCTCAAAATTTTGCAATTTTAAGAAGTTATACCATTCACTTGTAATACAATTAAGATTTGCTAAGCTATGTCTGTCATAAGTAGCTGTATCACCAGATCACTGTCCATCATCTCTGGAAGAAAGGAGAGGGGGGAACTGAAAATATGTCCACACAAGACAATCTATTATTTACAGCCAGGCTATACGATACAATCGTATTTGCTCCAACAAGGCAGACCTGGACAAGCACCTCCTGGATCTGAGGACGAAATTTCTCCCATTGGCATACAAATCAAAAGTGACGGACAACCAATTAAACAAAGCGGCAGCCATTAACAGAGACAGTCTGCTCACATATAAAGAGACCCAGAAAGAAGCCCGAGTGCCTCTAGTTGTCACCTACAACCCACAGCTGGAGATCCTACGAAGGATTGCCAAGGAGCTCCAACCTGTGCTACATAGGGACAACAGACTCAAGGACATATTTCCAGTCCCCCCTCTCCTTTCCTGAGGCGTATTATTGTCTGGAGTGCCCTGAAGGCCCCAACTGAAAATGGCTCCTCACCTTGTCTGCAAAAAAAAATAACTGTTGCCCAAAATAGTCTTAAGAAAAGGGACTGATTTTGTCAGTAAGAATATATGTATTACTATCAGCCTCACAATCTACAGATATTGTCCCTCACTCCTATTTATGATTTCTCTCACCATCTGACTGTAATTGAATAAATCTGACTAAACTTTGTTCTACTTCTCCTACTCCTAAAGTTCTTTAGGTCTCTTGTAAGTTGTGATGCTGTTAGTCCTGTGTATTACAGAAGAAAATGGATCATGCAGTTAAATAAATAACACATCCATCCCCTACTTCCACCATCACTGAAATGCCTCCTTTTTCTTCCCAAGGCATCTGGTATACTGTATATGACATCAGAACTGTAAGGTGCCCACCTACCACTGACTTATCTATGAGGCTGTTAGGTGATGGCAGAATGTCACAGTAATTTACAGATGCGTGTTTTCTGTATTTTTACTGCACAATGCATGTTTTTGGCTAGATTAGTTAGTCCAAGATAAATCATGATTTATTCGGTTTCATTAAAAAAAAAAAAATTGAATATTTGGGTCGAAACCAACTCAGAATAAATCAGTTTGCTCTAGTAATGACCGATATTATACTCCTGGATCTCCGGTCCTAGATTCTTCACAGACCCGTCTACTTTTCTTAATGTCCAGCTCCAAGCACATAGAGCATTATGTCTGAACACTGAACAATGATAGAACATCACGTCCTGACATTGTTACATTGTTCAGCTCTCAGATGTCATGTACAGCAGACTAGAGATGAAGAATTAGTGATTGATGAATGTAATAATCCAATATGTAGTGGCTGATCGATGCTCTGTGGGGTCCTCTAGACGTGGAGGCTAATAAGGGAGCAATATACTGTCTGAGGGTCCATTATACTATATGGGAATACTACAGAGGCATTGTAGTGTATGGTGATCCTTAAGGAAGCATTATTGTATCTGGAGAACCCTGAAAGAACATTATTCTGTATGAGTGTATGGGGAAATTTGGATTTAAGGGGGTAATAGGGTATTATACAGTGTAGAGGCACTAAGCAAGCATTGTTTTGTATGGCGACCACTGCAAGAGTTTTATACTGTGAGGAAAACATTAAGGGAGTGGAGACCTCCAAAGGACAACTATAGGTGCATCATATTGTGTTGGGGTAACAACTGATCATTTTTACATAGGGCAAGCACTAAGGACCACAAAGAGAGCATTATACTCCTCGTAGAACCTTTATTGGGAATTAAAATTAAGGATGGACAAACCTCTGAAAACTTGCTTCGTCCAGAGTTTGGACAAAACAATCCTCTGGTTTGGTTTGATCCGAACCTGTTTGGAGAGAACTGGATGTGAAATTATTATACAATGGGGTCTCTGTGAGGTGACAAAAATAAAAACATTTATACTCACCTTTCCTCACCTCTTTGTGGTGCCCACCAGTTTGTTTCTATCTCTCCAGGGTACATGATGTCACAGAAGAAAGCCATATGCCTGCTCTGGAGCTCCGCTGCAGAGCAGGCATATGGAGAAGGAAGGCAGAGATTTCAGGACACCACAAGGAGGTCCGAAAGAGGTGAGGGAATGCGAGTATAAATGTTTTTATTTTTGTTACCTCCCTTGGGCCTCCAGCTATTCTCTGGAGTCTGAAGAGACCCTAGGGTATAATAATTTATCACAAATCATTTCATGGCAGCCATTTTACCTCGCCCGAAACTAATCCCAAATTATTCAAACAATTTGGAATTTTTGGGTTGAATCCAACTCGTTACAAGCCAATTTGCCCAACACTAATTATAATGAATGGGGACATTTTATAGGTGATCAAGGGCCCAGCAGGTCAATGGGTCCTATCACTGGAAGAACATCTTTCTACTGTCCATTAGCTTTTGGGTATATGCCTAAACTAATAAAAACTATGGCAAATTAATACTGGTAAATTGTCCAAGAGATAATAAAGGGGGTGTTCTATGCTGAGACATTGGAAAACAAGGGGCCCATAACTGTTATTGAATATGGGCTCTCAGCTTATGTGACCACCCCTTGTAGCACTGAGGTGTCATTATACAGTGTGGGGGTCAGTAATGAAGCTTTATACTTTGGTAGGAAAATGAAAGAGGCCTTAACCAGTCTGGGTACCTCTAAGAGGGCATTAAACTATGTGGCCTGCTAATGGAGCATTGCTCTGGAGGGAAAGCACTGTGGGGGCAATATACAGTGTGGGAGCCAGTAAGGGGGCATTATACTGTTTTTTATGACTAAGGGCATTTATTTGAGGGCACAAATGGGGCATTGCAATGTGTTAACACCACTAATGAAATACTATAATGTATGGAGACTCCTAAGGGAGCATTATACTTTTTGATGGCCGCCTAGGAGGCATCATGGCTACTTTAACCATAGGAAAAACTGATAACTTGCATCGGGCGCTATGACAGCAGAAGTTTTCTGCATTTCAGGTGGTGTCCCGCTGCTCCAGACACAGGCTCCCAATTTCAACTGTATCTGAATCCTCAGAACACAGAACTCCACCATTCAAGCCTCGACTAGTGCTCTCTGAGAAAGGGAGGGGGAGTGGACAGGGAGAGGCTGTGGATGTAATGAATGGAGGGAGGCTGTGGATATAGTAGATGTGGAGAGGCTGTGGATATAATGGACAAGGGTAGGCTGTGGATATAGTGGACAGGGGAGGCTTTGAATATAATGGACAGGGGGTGGCTGTGGATATAGTTGTCATGGGAAGGATATGGATATAATGGGCAGGGGGACATTGTGGATATGGTAGATGGTGGAAAGCTGTGGATATGGTGGATGGGGGAGGCTGTGTATATCAGACAGGGGAGGCTGTGAATATAGTGGACAGAGGGGCTGTGGATGTGGTGGATGGGGGTAAGGCTGTGGATATGGTATACATGGGAAAGATATGGATATAATGGGCACGAAGACGCTGTGGATATGGTGGACAGGGATGAGGCTGTGTATATCAGACAGGGGAGGCTGTGAATATAGTGGACGGGGAGGCTGTGAATTTGTTGGATGGGGAAGGCTGTAGATATGGTGGACGGAGGTGAGGCTGTGGATATCATGGATAGAGGTGAGGCTGTGGATATCATGGACGGGGGAAGCTGTGGATATCATGGACGGGAGAGACTGTGGCTGTCATGGATGGGGGAGGTTGTGGCTATACTGGAGCAGATTTATTAAGACTGGAGTTTCATACAAAAGTCTTAATAAAGGTTACAACATGTACAGGGAATGATTGATTTATGAAGAGACTCCGGCACATCCTTGTACAGGAATGGAGATCTACATCAGTTAGAAACTGGCATAGATTTCGATTATAACTCAAGGTAGAAAAATGCCGTGAATTGCAATAAATATGTCGGGCCGAGGCGTCACACATGTGGCAAGTGAGGAGCATAACGGGCACAAGTTTGGTGCAAGGGCCTTGTGAGCCACAATATCATCCTTCTATGCCAAATCAGAATAATCAGAATGGGGTGGAATTGGAGAAAAACTGTTTGTGCGACTTTCTTACGGGCTTCGTTTTTACTGAATTCTCTGTGCACCCAAACTGACATGTCACCTGTATTTTCTTTATCTGAAATTGAATCTTTCAAAAACTGAATTTCTTGTGTGTTCCCTCCATCCACTAACCGACCTAACCCTGATATCTCCATTTCTGTCTGTGGTCTTACTATTACCCCGAGGCGGCATGCCCGCTGTCTGGGGTTGTATTTGACTCAGATCTCACCTTTACTCCACATATTGAGACACGTGCACGCTCTTGCCACCTGCACCTTTAAAAACATCTCTAGAATTTGCCCTTTATCAACCATGGAAACATCAAAACCCCTCATTGTCAGCCTAACCCCTCATTGTTGCTCTGACCCCTCATTGTCGCTCTGACCCCTCATTGTCGCTCTGACCCCTCATTGTCACTCTAACCCCTCATTGTCGCTCTGACCCCTCATTGTCGCTCTGACCCCTCATTGTCACCCTAAACCCTCATTGTCGCTCTGACCCCTCATTGTCGCTTTGATTCTCTTTCGTCTTCACTATTGCAGTTCTCTTCTAATCGGGCTTCCTCTTACTAAACTCTCCCCACTACAATCTGTCCTGATTGCGGCTGCCAGACTCATCTTTCTGTCACTCCGGTACACAGACGCATCTACCTTGTGTCAGTCGCTGTATTGGGTGCCCATCCATCACATAATACAATATAAAATTATCACACTGACCCACAAATCCATCCATAGCGCTGCACCCCCTATATTTCCTCTCTTGTCACTGTCTACCGCCCTAACCGTCCCCTCCATTCTGCCAATGACCTTAGACTTGCATCCTCTGTTATCTGATCATCCCACTCCTGTCTCCAAGACTTTTCTCGAGCTGCATAGGTACTCTGGAATGCTTTACCCTGGACAATCCGATTAATCCCCAACTACAGAAGCTTCAAAACTGCCCTAAAATCACATCTGTATGGTCAGGCTTATCACGTGCCCTGATCACAGTGTAGTGTGCGGAGGTGGAGAACAATAACACCTTTCATCCTTCCTCCTCTGTTCCTCAGATCCTGTCCTCTCCATCTAGAAGTTACCCTGCACTCCTTGCACTTAGTATATGTTTATTCACAGATACTGGCTGATGACGGGTTCATACAGCTTCAGTTACACAACCTTTTCTATTAATAATAACATATAACAGGGGTCAGTGATGGGTCCTCTGTTATATGTGGTGTACCTCAGAGGTCAGTGATGGGTTCTCTGTTATATGTGGTATACCTCAGAGGTCAGTGATGAGTCCTCTGTTATATGTGGTATACCTCAGAGGTCAGTGATGGGTCCTCTGTTATATGTGGTGTACCTCAGAGGTCAGTGATGGGTCCTCTGTTATATGTGGGGTACCTCAGAGGTCAGTGATGGGTTCTCTGTTATATGTGGGGTACCTCAGAGGTCAGTGATGGGTCCTCTGTTATATGTGGTATACCTCAGAGGTCAGTGATGGGTCCTCTGGTATATGTGGTATACCTCAGAGGTCAGTGATGGGTCCTCCTTTATATGTGGGGTACCTCAGAGGTCAGTGATGGGTCCTCTGTTATATGTGGTGTACCTCAGAGGTCAGTGATGGGTCCTCTGTTATATGTGGTGTACCTCAGAGGTCAGTGATGGGTCCTATGTTATATGTGGTGTACCTCAGAGGTCAGTGATGGGTCCTCTGTTATATGTGGAATACCTCAGAGGTCAGTGATGGGTTCTCTGTTATATGTGGTGTACCTCAGAGGTCAGTGATGGGTCCTCTGGTATATGTGGTATACCTCAGAGGTCAGTGATGGGTTCTCTGTTATATGTGGTGTACCTCAGAGGTCAGTGATGGGTCCTCTGGTATATGTGGTATACCTCAGAGGTCAGTGATGGGTTCTCTGTTATATGTGGTGTACCTCAGAGGTCAGTGATGGGTGCTCTGTTATATGTGGGGTACCTCAGAGGTCAGTGATGGGTCCTCTGTTATATGTGGTGTACCTCAGAGGTCAGTGATGGGTCCTCTGTTATATATGGGGTACCTCAGAGGTCAGTGATGGGTCCTCTGTTATATGTGGTGTACCTCAGAGGTCAGTGATGGGTCCTCTGTTATATGTGGTGTACCTCAGAGGTCAGTGATGGGTCCTCTGTTATATGTGGGGTACCTCAGAGGTCAGTGATGGGTCCTCTGTTATATGTGGTGTACCTCAGAGGTCAGTGATGGGTCCTCTGTTATATGTGGGGTACCTCAGAGGTCAGTGATGGGTCCTCTGTTATATGTGGTGTACCTCAGAGGTCAGTGATGGGTCCTCTGTTATATGTGGGGTACCTCAGAGGTCAGTGATGGGTCCTCTGTTATATGTGGGGTACCTCAGAGGTCAGTGATGGGTTCTCTGTTATATGTGGTGTACCTCAGAGGTCAGTGATGGGTTCTCTGTTATATGTGGTGTACCTCAGAGGTCAGTGATGGGTCCTCTGGTATATGTGGGGTACCTCAGAGGTCAGTGATGGGTCCTCTGTTATATGTGGGGTACCTCAGAGGTCAGTGATGGGTCCTCTGTTATATGTGGTGTACCTCAGAGGTCAGTGATGGGTCCTCTGTTATATGTGGTGTACCTCAGAGGTCAGTGATGGGTTCTCTGTTATATGTGGTGTACCTCAGAGGTCAGTGATGGGTCCTCTGGTATATGTGGTATACCTCAGAGGTCAGTGATGGGTTCTCTGTTATATGTGGTGTACCTCAGAGGTCAGTGATGGGTCCTCTGTTATATGTGGTATACCTCAGAGGTCAGTGATGGGTTCTCTGTTATATGTGGTGTACCTCAGAGGTCAGTGATGGGTCCTCTGTTATATGTGGGGTACCTCAGAGGTCAGTGATGGGTTCTCTGTTATATATGGTGTACCTCAGAGGTCAGTGATGGGTTCTCTGTTATATGTGGTGTACCTCAGAGGTCAGTGATGGGTTCTCTGTTATATGTGGTGTACCTCAGAGGTCAGTGATGGGTCCTCTGGTATATGTGGGGTACCTCAGAGGTCAGTGATGGGTCCTCTGTTATATGTGGGGTACCTCAGAGGTCATTGATGGGTCCTCTGTTATATGTGGTGTACCTCAGAGGTCAGTGATGGGTCCTCTGTTATATGTGGTGTACCTCAGAGGTCAGTGATGGGTTCTCTGTTATATGTGGTGTACCTCAGAGGTCAGTGATGGGTCCTCTGGTATATGTGGTATACCTCAGAGGTCAGTGATGGGTTCTCTGTTATATGTGGTGTACCTCAGAGGTCAGTGATGGGTCCTCTGTTATATGTGGTATACCTCAGAGGTCAGTGATGGGTTCTCTGTTATATGTGGTGTACCTCAGAGGTCAGTGATGGGTCCTCTGTTATATGTGGGGTACCTCAGAGGTCAGTGATGGGTCCTCTGTTATATATGGTGTACCTCAGAGGTCAGTGATGGGTTCTCTGTTATATGTGGTGTACCTCAGAGGTCAGTGATGGGTTCTCTGTTATATGTGGTGTACCTCAGAGGTCAGTGATGGGTCCTCTGGTATATGTGGGGTACCTCAGAGGTCAGTGATGGGTCCTCTGTTATATGTGGGGTACCTCAGAGGTCATTGATGGGTCCTCTGTTATATGTGGTGTACCTCAGAGGTCAGTGATGGGTCCTCTGTTATATGTGGTGTACCTCAGAGGTCAATGATGGGTTCTCTGTTATATGTGGTGTACCTCAGAGGTCAGTGATGGGTCCTCTGTTATATGTGGTATACCTCAGAGGTCAGTGATGGGTTCTCTGTTATATGTGGTGTACCTCAGAGGTCAGTGATGGGTCCTCTGGTATATGTGGTATACCTCAGAGGTCAGTGATGGGTCCTCTGTTATATGTGGGGTACCTCAGAGGTCAGTGATGGGTCCTCTGTTATATATGGGGTACCTCAGAGGTCAGTGATGGGCCCTGTTATATGTGGGGTACCTCAGAGGTCAGTGATGGGTCCTCTGTTATATGTGGGGTACCTCAGAGGTCAGTGATGGGTCCTCTGTTATATGTGGTGTACCTCAGAGGTCAGTGATGGGTCCTCTGTTATATGTGGTATACCTCAGAGGTCAGTGATGGGTCCTCTGTTATATGTGGTGTACCTCAGAGGTCAGTGATGGGTCCTCTGTTATATGTGGTGTACCTCAGAGGTCAGTGATGGGTCCTCTGTTATATGTGGTGTATTTCAGAGGTCAGTGATGGGTTCTCTGTTATATGTGGTGTACCTCAGAGGTCAGTGATGGGTCCTCTGTTATATGTGGTGTACCTCAGAGGTCAGTGATGGGTCCTCTGTTATATGTGGTGTACCTCAGAGGTCAGTGATGGGTCCTCTGTTATATGTGGGGCACTCTTCCATATGTGGGGTACCTCAGAGGTCAGTGATGGGTCCTCTGTTATATGTGGTGTACCTCAGAGGTCAGTGATGGGTCCTCTGTTATATGTGGTGTACCTCAGAGGTCAGTGATGGGTCCTCTGTTATATGTGGTGTACCTCAGAGGTCAGTGATGGGTCCTCTGTTATATGTGGGGTACCTCAGAGGTCAGTGATGGGTCCTCTGTTATATATGGTGTACCTCAGAGGTCAGTGATGGGTTCTCTGTTATATGTGGGGTACCTCAGAGGTCAGTGATGGGTCCTCTGTTATATGTGGGGTACCTCAGAGGTCAGTGATGGGTTCTCTGTTATATGTGGTGTACCTCAGAGGTCAGTGATGGGTCCTCTGGTATATGTGGTGTACCTCAGAGGTCAGTGATGGGTCCTCTGTTATATGTGGTGTACCTCAGAGGTCAGTGATGGGTTCTCTGTTATATGTGGTGTACCTCAGAGGTCAGTGATGGGTCCTCTGTTATATGTGGGGTACCTCAGAGGTCAGTGATGGGTCCTCTGTTATATGTGGTGTACCTCAGAGGTCAGTGATGGGTTCTCTGTTATATGTGGTGTACCTCAGAGGTCAGTGATGGGTCCTCTGTTATATGTGGTGTATTTCAGAGGTCAGTGATGGGTTCTCTGTTATATGTGGTGTACCTCAGAGGTCAGTGATGGGTCCTCTGTTATATGTGGTGTACCTCAGAGGTCATTGATGGGTCCTCTGTTATATGTGGTGTACCTCAGAGGTCAGTGATGGGTCCTCTGTTATATGTGGGGCACTCTTCCATATGTGGGGTACCTCAGAGGTCAGTGATGGGTCCTCTGTTATATGTGGTATACCTCAGAGGTCAGTGATGGGTTCTCTGTTATATGTGGTGTACCTCAGAGGTCAGTGATGGGTCCTCTGTTATATGTGGGGTACCTCAGAGGTCAGTGATGGGTCCTCTGTTATATGTGGTGTACCTCAGAGGTCAGTGATGGGTTCTCTGTTATATGTGGTGTACCTCAGAGGTCAGTGATGGGTCCTCTGGTATATGTGGGGTACCTCAGAGGTCAGTGATGGGTCCTCTGTTATATGTGGGGTACCTCAGAGGTCATTGATGGGTCCTCTGTTATATGTGGTGTACCTCAGAGGTCAGTGATGGGTCCTCTGTTATATGTGGTGTACCTCAGAGGTCAGTGATGGGTTCTCTGTTATATGTGGTGTACCTCAGAGGTCAGTGATGGGTCCTCTGTTATATGTGGTATACCTCAGAGGTCAGTGATGGGTTCTCTGTTATATGTGGTGTACCTCAGAGGTCAGTGATGGGTCCTCTGGTATATGTGGTATACCTCAGAGGTCAGTGATGGGTCCTCTGTTATATGTGGGGTACCTCAGAGGTCAGTGATGGGTCCTCTGTTATATGTGGTGTACCTCAGTGGTCAGTGATGGGTCCTCTGTTATATGTGGTATACCTCAGAGGTCAGTGATGGGTTCTCTGTTATATGTGGTGTACCTCAGAGGTCAGTGATGGGTCCTCTGTTATATGTGGTGTACCTCAGAGGTCAGTGATGGGTCCTCTGTTATATGTGGTGTACCTCAGAGGTCAGTGATGGGTCCTCTGTTATATGTGGGGCACTCTTCCATATGTGGGGTACCTCAGAGGTCAGTGATGGGTCCTCTGTTATATGTGGTGTACCTCAGAGGTCAGTGATGGGTCCTCTGTTATATGTGGTGTACCTCAGAGGTCAGTGATGGGTCCTCTGTTATATGTGGTGTACCTCAGAGGTCAGTGATGGGTCCTCTGTTATATGTGGGGTACCTCAGAGGTCAGTGATGGGTCCTCTGTTATATATGGTGTACCTCAGAGGTCAGTGATGGGTTCTCTGTTATATGTGGGGTACCTCAGAGGTCAGTGATGGGTCCTCTGTTATATGTGGGGTACCTCAGAGGTCAGTGATGGGTTCTCTGTTATATGTGGTGTACCTCAGAGGTCAGTGATGGGTCCTCTGGTATATGTGGTGTACCTCAGAGGTCAGTGATGGGTCCTCTGTTATATGTGGTGTACCTCAGAGGTCAGTGATGGGTTCTCTGTTATATGTGGTGTACCTCAGAGGTCAGTGATGGGTCCTCTGTTATATGTGGGGTACCTCAGAGGTCAGTGATGGGTCCTCTGTTATATGTGGTGTACCTCAGAGGTCAGTGATGGGTTCTCTGTTATATGTGGTGTACCTCAGAGGTCAGTGATGGGTCCTCTGTTATATGTGGTGTATTTCAGAGGTCAGTGATGGGTTCTCTGTTATATGTGGTGTACCTCAGAGGTCAGTGATGGGTCCTCTGTTATATGTGGTGTACCTCAGAGGTCATTGATGGGTCCTCTGTTATATGTGGTGTACCTCAGAGGTCAGTGATGGGTCCTCTGTTATATGTGGGGCACTCTTCCATATGTGGGGTACCTCAGAGGTCAGTGATGGGTCCTCTGTTATATGTGGTATACCTCAGAGGTCAGTGATGGGTTCTCTGTTATATGTGGTGTACCTCAGAGGTCAGTGATGGGTCCTCTGTTATATGTGGGGTACCTCAGAGGTCAGTGATGGGTCCTCTGTTATATGTGGTGTACCTCAGAGGTCAGTGATGGGTTCTCTGTTATATGTGGTGTACCTCAGAGGTCAGTGATGGGTCCTCTGGTATATGTGGGGTACCTCAGAGGTCAGTGATGGGTCCTCTGTTATATGTGGGGTACCTCAGAGGTCATTGATGGGTCCTCTGTTATATGTGGTGTACCTCAGAGGTCAGTGATGGGTCCTCTGTTATATGTGGTGTACCTCAGAGGTCAGTGATGGGTTCTCTGTTATATGTGGTGTACCTCAGAGGTCAGTGATGGGTCCTCTGTTATATGTGGTATACCTCAGAGGTCAGTGATGGGTTCTCTGTTATATGTGGTGTACCTCAGAGGTCAGTGATGGGTCCTCTGGTATATGTGGTATACCTCAGAGGTCAGTGATGGGTCCTCTGTTATATGTGGGGTACCTCAGAGGTCAGTGATGGGTCCTCTGTTATATGTGGTGTACCTCAGTGGTCAGTGATGGGTCCTCTGTTATATGTGGTATACCTCAGAGGTCAGTGATGGGTCCTCTGTTATATGTGGTGTACCTCAGAGGTCAGTGATGGGTCCTCTGTTATATGTGGTGTACCTCAGAGGTCAGTGATGGGTCCTCTGTTATATGTGGTGTATTTCAGATGTCAGTGATGGGTTCTCTGTTATATGTGGTGTACCTCAGAGGTCAGTGATGGGTCCTCTGTTATATGTGGTGTACCTCAGAGGTCAGTGATGGGTCCTCTGTTATATGTGGTGTACCTCAGAGGTCAGTGATGGGTCCTCTGTTATATGTGGGGCACTCTTCCATATGTGGTGTACCTCAGAGGTCAGTGATGGGTCCTCTGTTATATGTGGTGTACCTCAGAGGTCAGTGATGGGTCCTCTGTTATATGTGGTGTACCTCAGAGGTCAGTGATGGGTCCTCGTATATGGGGCCCGGGCGTGTGGGTCCTCTGTTATATGTGGGGTACCTCAGAGGTCAGTGATGGGTCCTCTGTTATATATGGTGTACCTCAGAGGTCAGTGATGGGTTCTCTGTTATATGTGGGGTACCTCAGAGGTCAGTGATGGGTCCTCTGTTATATGTGGGGTACCTCAGAGGTCAGTGATGGGTTCTCTGTTATATGTGGTGTACCTCAGAGGTCAGTGATGGGTCCTCTGGTATATGTGGTGTACCTCAGAGGTCAGTGATGGGTCCTCTGTTATATGTGGTGTACCTCAGAGGTCAGTGATGGGTTCTCTGTTATATGTGGTGTACCTCAGAGGTCAGTGATGGGTCCTCTGTTATATGTGGGGTACCTCAGAGGTCAGTGATGGGTCCTCTGTTATATGTGGTGTACCTCAGAGGTCAGTGATGGGTTCTCTGTTATATGTGGTGTACCTCAGAGGTCAGTGATGGGTCCTCTGTTATATGTGGTGTATTTCAGAGGTCAGTGATGGGTTCTCTGTTATATGTGGTGTACCTCAGAGGTCAGTGATGGGTCCTCTGTTATATGTGGTGTACCTCAGAGGTCAGTGATGGGTCCTCTGTTATATGTGGTGTACCTCAGAGGTCAGTGATGGGTCCTCTGTTATATGTGGGGCACTCTTCCATATGTGGTGTACCTCAGAGGTCAGTGATGGGTCCTCTGTTATATGTGGTGTACCTCAGAGGTCAGTGATGGGTCCTCTGTTATATGTGGTGTACCTCAGAGGTCAGTGATGGGTCCTCTGTTATATGTGGGGTACCTCAGAGGTCAGTGATGGGGCCTCTGTTATATATGGTGTACCTCAGAGGTCAGTGATGGGTTCTCTGTTATATGTGGGGTACCTCAGAGGTCAGTGATGGGTCCTCTGTTATATGTGGGGTACCTCAGAGGTCAGTGATGGGTTCTCTGTTATATGTGGTGTACCTCAGAGGTCAGTGATGGGTCCTCTGGTATATGTGGTGTACCTCAGAGGTCAGTGATGGGTCCTCTGTTATATGTGGTGTACCTCAGAGGTCAGTGATGGGTTCTCTGTTATATGTGGTGTACCTCAGAGGTCAGTGATGGGTCCTCTGTTATATGTGGGGTACCTCAGAGGTCAGTGATGGGTCCTCTGTTATACGTGGTGTACCTCAGAGGTCAGTGATGGGTTCTCTGTTATATGTGGTGTACCTCAGAGGTCAGTGATGGGTCCTCTGTTATATGTGGGGTACCTCAGAGGTCAGTGATGGGTCCTCTGTTATATGTGGGGTACCTCAGAGGTCAGTGATGGGTCCTCTGTTATATGTGGGGTACCTCAGAGGTCAGTGATGGGTCCTCTGTTATATGTGGGGTACCTCAGAGGTCAGTGATGGGTCCTCTGTTATATGTGGGGTACCTCAGAGGTCAGTGATGGATCCTCTGTTATATATGGGGTACCTCAGAGGTCAGTGATGGGTCCTCTGTTATATGTGGTGTACCTCAGAGGTCAGTGATGGGTCCTCTGTTATATGTGGTGTACCTCAGAGGTCAGTGATGGGTCCTCTGGCATTTAACTTGTTTATTAATTATATAGAGAATTGGAGTAGTAGTCTCTATTTTTGCAGATGACTCATGTTATGTAGTACAGTGCAGCCTATGGAAGATGGGAGCAGTAGTATTGCGTGTATATTTACATATGACACAAGTTATGTAGTATAGTGCAGTCTGAGGAGGATGGGAGTAGTAGTGCTGTCTCTACATTTACACATGACACAAGCTATTTCATACAGTGCAGTCTGTGTAGGATGTCGGTAGAGATGAGCGGAGGCCCAGAGGAGGGTGGAAAAAAAAAAAAAAAAAAAATTCATAATTACCTTCCATTGCCTCTTTTGAGCCTCCTCACAAGTCCCGTGCTCTCCTAGTGCCGTCCAGCACTCTTCTGTGTAGTCATTGACCCTGGGGTCACAGCTGAGGTCTGTGGTTGGGCCATCTTTGGTCACATGGGCACACTGAGCATCATGACGTCATTATACTGTGTGGAGACCACTAATGGGCATTTTTCTCTGGGGACAGTAAGGGAGCATTATACTTTACATATTTCTTCTCCAAATATTATACTCTGGGACATTAAAGGGGGCTTATATTGTATGGTGGCCACTAATGGTGCATGATACCACATGGGGACCACTGACACCAGATAACGCAGCATACTGTAATAGATTATCCAGGTATTCTGAACCTCAAATAGCACTCGGTACCCGTAAAGAGGTGGTGGGACATGTAAAAGGGGTATGGTTTTATTTTTATGTCTGACACACCCTGCTGGTCTTTTACTCCCTAAAAAGTGAACCTTTTGGAAAACTCCACCGACTGTAAGCTACAATACTTGTAACCACACCTACTAACCCTATAAATAGTTCTCCCAATAGATATGGGGGATGGGGTCATGTGCGTCCAGTCCATGGATCATTCACTTATCTCACACTGTGCGCTCACCTGTTGCCTCCTCACTATGTGTCTGCTCTCAGGATAACTCAGACCTCCGCAGGTCCAGATATTCTCAAGAACCTCACCATATGGGGGCGATGTAACAGATATGAGCAGCAGGAGGTGACACTTACTATAGGAATTGCGGCAATTTTGCAGCAGGTCGGTGCTTTATTATTATGCACCAACATATTCTGCAGCTCTGTACGGAGATTGTCATTGGGTCCTGTTGACCCTCCAATGAACCCCCTCCCCAATGACTCTCCATGACCCTCTTCCCTTCCCGTGATGACCTGAATGATCACCTCCACTGGTGACCCACCTTCCCTTTCTTTGATGCCCTGTTAATAGTCCTCTGAAGACCTGCCCTCTCTGATCACTTGAACACTCCCATTATCATGTGATGAATTAAAAGAAGAATGAATCAGCCAGACGATGAGTCTAAACCTTTTATTGACAGATATGATAGAAGACGTCTTCACTCTACATTCTCATACTTTTTGCTAAGTAGGAGGCCAGGTTGAAGATGCTGTATAGATATTCCCTTTTATCCACCTCATTGTCTTTGTTTTTATCGGACACTTCATAAATTCTATTGAGAAGCCAGTCATCTTTCGGATTTCTCTGTGGAGAGACAGGTAGAGTGTTACTGAGTGCCACAACATTCACTATATACAATGTTATACACCAGTACTGGGGGCGGGGCTGTGACAACCTCTCTTCAGTGACCTGATCACAATCTATAGACAGCAGTGATATCCCTGCTATAGGAGTGAGCCCATTCAGATAACCCAGGTCTCTCTATGCTCCTGACTCTTATGTGGGGTGCCCTCACTGGGATACTTACATACATTCCTGGGAACTGTTCTTTGAACAGTTGGATGAGCTCATCCTTGTTAAGGGTCTGATTGTTTCCGTCCTTACTTGTATAATTACTGAAGGTATCCATAATTTTCTTCAAAGATTTCACCAAATACGTTTTATTCTGAGAATAGAGCACAGACTTACTGTCAATAGAGATGAAAGAATCGGTCCGCAGGTAACCGAATTCGACCTGAATATTCCAAATTAATTTGAGAATAAAATAGCCGCCTCAGCATGCATCGCGATAAATTTACTCTGGGGTCTCTTCAGACACCAGAGTATAATAGCTGTACGGAAGGTGACAAAAAAAAATATATATATACTCCCCTTTCTTTATCTCTTTTGGTCCTCTTTGCCGTTTCCTAGCGTTATGGTGTCACAGAAGAGCGCCAGACACCACGAATTAGCAGAGACAGACATCGGACGCCACGAGTAGATAACCGAAGGTTAGTATAATTTTTTTTTTTGTCATCTTTCCTGGAGGGGTTAAAAATAATGTATATTATATGCAGAGCAGTCACAGACCAGTCCAGAGGATATGGGTTATCATATTATCAACTGAGGACACAGTAATCACATCAGCAGAAGATATAGGTAATCATATCATCCAGAGTATACAGGGAAATCATATAATCCAGGATAAAAACTGTATACAGCAGAAATCACTGATACAGGGGTAATAAGATACAATATACAGCAGATATGACTGATGCAGGGGTAATAAGATACAGTATACAGCAGATATGACTGATACAGGGTAATAAGATACAGTATACAGCAGATATGACTGATACAGGGGTAAGAAGATACAGTATACAGCAGGTATGACTGATACAGGGGTAATAAGATACAGTATACAGCATAAATCACTGATACAGGGGTAATAAGATACAATATATAGCAAATATGACTGATACAGGGGTAATAAGATACAGTATACAGCATTAT